>JAHBCN010003412.1:0-75705 GCA_019359885.1 Listronotus oregonensis | reverse complement strand
AATGTAATAAATTTTCAAAAATAATTTTCCAATTTCCTTTTAGCTTAATTATTTTTAATTTTCATCTGAGTAATCATAAATTAAAAAGCTATATTTACAAATTTAAATTATTAACATAATAATAATCACATTATTAAAGTTGTATATTGATGTGGCAGAATTATTTACTAAAAACTAAACACTTGAGTTACGAGGTAGCCTTATTTTGTGAAATATAATAGTTTTTTTAAATAAAAGGGTTTAGTTTTTTTAAAAAAAAGTGAGCTTTTCGAAAATTATCCATTAAATCGTTTTTTATGGTCTCAGTCTTTTATCGTGCAGTTAATTTTACCCTTCTATTAATGCAATACGCATAGGCCACAAAATCACAATATAGCCTTTAACAACTTATAATCTACTTACACTTACAAGAAATAAATTTACAATTCAGCAATATTTTTAATAAAAATAACGTTTTTGTTAAAAAGTAATAAAAGGTTTTTTAAAAAACAGGGGGGGTTTTGATTTTTTTTTTAATTTTTTATTTTAATAAATAGCCCCCGAAATTTTGAAATTTATATAATAATTTTTATTTTTTTTTTTTAAAGGCAATTTTTTTAACCCAAGTTTCCTCTTTTCTCTTTATGCTTTAGAATTGGGTTTTACGTTTTTTTAACTTTACCAAGCCTTTAGTTGTGCTTCTTAGGTAACTTAATTAAAAATATTTTTTATATGCAGATGGTATATCTGCATACCCAACCTTTAACTATGAATAAGTCATTTACTGGTGCCAGATCCACGTTTAAATAAAACTTTGAATGGATTTTTACCTTACTATCACTTTTTCGTATAGGTTGTACATTTATTACTTATTTAAAAAATATATAATGTGGACGAATTAGTCAGTTAAGGATATATTTTAATTTTATTATTGACTCAAAACTTACCCTTTATCTTTAACATTTATTTTTAAAAAGGTGAAAAAGCACTGTATTTTGCTTAACTTAAACAAAATTATTGCATTTTTTTAAAAACAAAATTATTTTGTCTTTCTTAAAAGATTTAATTTTTATTTGTGTTTATGCAAATGTTAAAATATTTAGAGAAAAAAAAATCTATAAAAAAATATATTTTATTGCTGTTTTAAATTACCTTTTTTTTTTTTTAAATATTGTAAAAAAAAACTTTAACGAAAAACAACTATCTGTAAGAACATATTTTAAGTTAAGTCTAATTTTCATTACCAAACTACGTTAAATATAAAACATTTTAATGGAATATTACAGCGGCTTTACCTAAAAACTAAATGGCAGGTGCCACATTTTAATGTGACAGCATAACTTTATTAAATTATAATTTTATTAAAAACAAAATAGCCTGTTAAATATAACAAAATATATATTTTGTTCAGATTTTTTTAACTTTGCTGAAACCTAATAATAATAAATAATAAATAAACTCAACATTGCTCTTTTGGCAACTTGATATTTGACGATAAATTGTGTTGCATAATATAAAAATATAAAAACCCCAAATACGTTAAAAAATTTGAAAATTTTGACTAAACAGTGGTTTGGGCTAAATCTAGAAAGGGCAAACATTTGCTTTCAAATTTTTAACCCTGTGACTATGAACAGCAGTTGGTATTAGCTGTGCTATTGTCTTTTTCACACGTTTTTTACGAGTAAACAAATCCTCTGTTTTTGGTTAGATGTATGGGGTGGTGGTGTTTTGAAATGACATATATCTTTCCCAAAAAAAGGCTCGGAAAATTTGATCAATAAAAAAAGTGAAAAAAATTACTGTAACGCAAACATTGAAGTATTGGCCAAAAAATTATAAAGAAAAAAATTTTTAAACTTTTTTTACAAGAACTGTTGGTAAGATCGTAATAGTATTTACAACCGAGAGTGGGAAGAAGCCCATTACCGATTTCGAAAATTACGGTACGACGTAGCGGTACCAATTCAAAGAGTGTGTAATGGGCCCCTTTAGTTTTTACTATACTTTTTTTTCGACTTTATGTTTAGTTTTTTTAAAAAAAACAGAAGATTTGTAAACTTTAAGTAACAATACAAATAATAATACAAAATTTGGTTTCAAGGCGATGTATTTGTTTCATGAGCTTTACGTAAAATCATTAAAGTTTTCAAATTTTGGGGGGGGTAAGCGATTTGGAACTTTAAAATTTTTTTAAAATATATATATATATATATATATATATATATATATATATATATATATATATATATATATATATATATATATATATATATATATATATATATATATATATATATATATATATATATATATAATATATATATATATATATATATATATATATATATATATATATATATATATATATATATATATATATATATATATATATATATATATATATTTTAAATTATTTAAATTTTTAAAATTTTTCTTACAGTTATTTTTAATTGAGATTTACTGATAAAGTAGATTGTAATTGGTTCTTACTAATATAGGAGTAAAAAAATATGTTACGCTTGTTGCAAAAAAGCAATAAACAAAAAATCAAGGCAGAAAAAGCATAGTTTTTTGCGTTTTTTTTTGATCCTTTAATTTTTTCCGAAAAGCTCCATGTTGAGCCAAAAAAAACATTTTTAAAGTAGTAAATAATAGTTTTTGCATAATAATTTTAAAATTCAATTTCGTTAAAAAAAAAAAAATTTTGCCAATTAAGTAGAGTTTAGAATACCAAACATTCAATTTTTCTTTATTGAAACTATGGTTAAAAAATACTTGTAAAGACGCTTCTTTTAATATTTAAGTCGCTAATCGTCAATTGGTTGCCAAGATACAATCTGCCAAAGTTAACCCGCGTTTAAGGGGAATCTATAAACAATAATAAATATAAACTTCTTGCATATAATATGGATTTATTGTCGTATTTTTATTCATATTTTACTGATGGTGATTTTGAAAAAAAATATATTTTTTTATTTGTTTAAACAAATACTGCTTTAACAATTGTACGTAACATTAAACAATTGCCTTAGGGCGTCCAAATAATCCAATTTTAATCCTTCAAAAAACCTTTTAAACTTAAGATTTTAAAAAAATTTTTAAAAAAGAAATCAAAGTTATATACTATATTCTGGGAAACCCAAATTTAAAAAATTTTAAAAATTTTTGCAAACGAAATTGAAGTGCAAAACTTTGCAAAATCTATTAAACATATTACAACAAAACTTAGCCTGATGTTTCATCATAATGAAGTTTTATTTAGCCAAATCTGGAGGTCCTTAGAGAAATCTAAAGATAAAGAAAATCCATACATAAAAACTACATTTTTTTTCCATTTTGTTAATTGGTATTTTGCAACAAGAGTAATTTATTTTGTGTTTTCTTATTAATTCGATCTGATGGAAAAAATTTAATTAAAAAATTTTTTAATTTTATTTTTTTTTTTAAACCCAACTAAAAAAAGTTAAGGGCGATTTAACTAATAAAATTTTTTTTTTTTTTAATTTTTTAAAAAATTTTATTTATTTAACAAATGTTTTAAACTATTTTGAGAAAACATATAACTCCTATTATATAAGGGTTTTCAGCAAAAATTTATCTGCTACCTCTTACATCCAACAACTTCTGTTTTTATAGATAAGGCTTGTCTATAGGGAGATGTTCCGAACTTATGTTAGGCCGTTACACTTTGTTATAGCTGAAACTGAATCAAACTGGCTGAGCACCTACCACGTGGTTTCTATTACACGTGATGTTACAAATTATAAAGCAAATATAATAGGATTGCTCCTA
This sequence comes from Listronotus oregonensis, assembly GCA_019359885.1. Classification (NCBI taxonomy): domain Eukaryota; kingdom Metazoa; phylum Arthropoda; class Insecta; order Coleoptera; family Curculionidae; genus Listronotus; species Listronotus oregonensis. Next base: position 71,931 of record JAHBCN010003412.1, on the reverse strand, counting down.
CGTGGCAGTTCAGCATGCCTCAAGTATGCATCTCATTGTTAGGTAATCTCACAGATCCGAAAATTTACTATTGCTTATAACGCATAATGCTGTAATGGCGAAACGGGTTCTCTACAGTTTTGGAAAATAAGAAACGGCACCTAATTAATTACTCCGATATTACTTTGGTACGTTTCTGACAATACTTTAAATATTTATGTGTGTGTTGAATATCCATTTTTGCTTTTTAATTATAATTTAACAATATGTGAGTTTTGACAGACCCTTTGACTATGGTAATATTAATTTTCTCACTTTTACGACATCGGTTTGTTGTAGGGTTAATTTGTCACCTAATATTTTACGGCCTTGCGGTTTAATCTCTACACAAATAATTAGTTTGTGTACATTATATCTTACTACAGGCTGTCGTAGAAGCATTCAAGCTAATTTGCAGTGAAAAAGGGGCAAACTTTTGGTAACGGATGAATCTAATAAATTTCGGTAATTCGGTTGCTTTCTTTTTAAGCCCAATTTATTTTGGAAATTTTTTTATATTAAAACCCCAAAAGAACCTCGATAAGCTGCTAAAAAAAAGGGTTTTAAAAAAATTTTAAGATTTGGGGGTTTTTATTATCAAGTGTTAAAGTTAGCGAGGTTTAAAAAAATTAAATTTTGACAAAAAAGGGGGTTTAGCTAGAGGATATTTAGCGTATTAATTTTCCCCAAATTTATTTTACGTTCTTTTTTTATTTTTAATTTTAAAAATTGTATTAACAAAACTTTTTTAGTGAAAACTGGAAGTTCAAAGAAACCAAGTTTTTAAAAAAATTCTTTGTTTGTATACCTACTTACGATGAGATAGTTTAGGTTTTGGAGGTCACCAAGGATACTACTTTAAGTTATCAAGATCTAACAGTAAAATTCTTTGTTAAAGCTATAGAGCTTTTGAACTTTAAGTAACGGAGGTTTTCTGAGGTGAATATTGCAACACCTCGCACTTTAATTTACTGATTTTCATAATTATTTTTTTGAGCAGTTAAGTGTGCGCAAATTTTTATTTATAGCTGTTACAAAAGGTAAAAGAATAATATAAATTTGTTCCATTAAATTAAAGGTAATCCACTAACAAAACTCCTTTTGCACCTCTAAAGGCTAAAACACCCGTTTGGTCAATTCTGGATCCTAAGTCGCTTCGGAGCCGATAAACTGGATTCACACCACTGCTAAGCCTTTTTTTTTTCCTAAGATTATGGTGGTAGTTTTATCAATACCGATAAAACGGTGCACAAATTTTTGTAATTTATTCTAAAACGCTCCTAGGATTCGCATTAAAATGTGTTTTTGTTTCATTGTTAACGAATGTTGCATTTTGCACGCAGCTTTCTGAAACCCAAAAATTTAGCCAAAATATTGACCACATTATCCAATAAAATTCCAAGGGCTTTACTAAATTTTTCTTGGATACTCGATGATCTCGATTATATCCCGTGTTTTTGCTACGATTTCTGGTGTTGATGCAAAAGACGTTTTTCAAGTGGATTATTTTTAAGAGTTGTACGACCACGTTTTAATTTAGCAACCCATGTTCTTGATGTTTTAATTGAAAGTAAGTCCTTATACAGTTTTAACCTTTGTTTATAAATTTGTTTGGTGCAAAAATAAAAAATACTGTAGCACGTCAACTTTGAAAATCTGTAAAGTAAATATACGAACAAGTTGGCAAATATGCAGAAACTTTACAAGTACTGCCTTTTTTAGAAAAAAATCACGGACCTAGTAACGGCCTCTTATCAAACTACAAAACTTCTAACCAACCAGTTAGTTTTAAGGGAATAAAATATGATTGGTCCCGGAAGGCAACCTAATTGTTGTGAAGATTCCAGACGCAAAAAACTATACCTTACGTACTTTCGTCCTGTCTGAAGAGGTCAACGACGGAAAGTTTTTTTCTTATATCGGAAGTATACAGCATTACGGCCACCGACAAAAAATCAACGGTTTTTCGTATATTTCAAAAGGAAATTTACCAACAATGCGTTGGGATCAAACATTTGGGAAGATGCCTTCTGAGATAGCAGCATTTTTAAAGTTGCGAATCCGAGCTATATACCGGCCACAGCTTCCGGCGATCTTCTGCAAGGTTACGCAAATTCCGGAAAAGGACTCATAGAATATAAAGCGGTTGGCGGTTGGAAATCGACAATGGTGCCGGAGGATACATTGAAAATCAACAGGCTACAAAAAAAAAGGTTAAGTAAAAAAAAATAAATTGCAATAAGAAAAAAACTCTTAAGAAGCCAGATGAAATGTCCTGTTCCACAGACGCTGTTCAATCAGCTAAAACACAAGATTTCGTCTTAACATCGAAAACGAACCTTTATCGACGTTCCTAAAAATCATTTGAAATTGGCCATAAACCTTAACATGCAACTAATTTACTTTTAACATTAATATGATTAATAAAAAATTAATAATATTTTTTTTTGTATAATCAGTTGAAATAAAAATTTAATTATTTACTTTGGTTTTTTTAATTTTTACTGAAATATTCGTATATTTCTAATAATCATTTCTTTAATAAAACGCTCGTAGAAAAAGTTTTTCCAAAAGTAGAATAAGTATTGTTTCCTAATACTTGCGCAAAGTATTTTCCCACTTAAAGTTTTATCCGAACTCCGCTTCGCGTCGTTCGTCTAACTCCCTGGCGTGCGGAAAAGTATCATTGGCACTTTTGGAAAATAACTATATTTTTACGATATGACAAATATAAATAGTTATGTGGTAGCACCCTTAAAGAATTTTCTAGGATTAATGCAGTATTTACTAAGACGCAGTATAGAATAATCTAGTTTATGTTTCCGAAATATTTAATAACATAAGGATTAATATATAAGGACAATGGTCAAGCGTTGTTAGTTTTATAAGAGTAGTGATAAAGTTGCAACATTGTAAAGTAGTAAATAAAGTGTTGTTAAGTTTTACATAGTCTTTGAATTTATGATTTCAAATATAGAAATAATTTTTTAAAATTTCTACAAAAAACAGCCAATGTTTTGATCGGGCCCCGTAAATGTCTCTTGCTCTCCCAGACCGACCTTTTTTAGCGAGATTTTGTGTTGAAGTAGGTAGTTTTGTGTAAAATTGTGCATACGGTCCGGAAAAAATCAAAATTTTTCGATTCAAGTATAATTTTTAACATCTACATTGTTTATTTTTTGATATTACGAAAAAACTACAGTAGCTTAAAATAAATTTGGCATTTGAAAAGAAAATTGGACAAGCCTTATCGACTTAAAATTGGGTATAAATTTTATATTTTAGTTGTAGAAAAGTAAGGATAAAGGTAATTAAAGGGTCGATATAGTAGAAAGACTCGGCATTAAGCTATAATAAGAGTATACGGCTATATCCACTTGACTGCAGCAAGTAAAATAAAAACAATTTGGTATTTAAAAAAAAAAATTTATATAATCAGTTTACCTTGTAAATCATATGCTTTAATATGTTCCATATTTAATTTCAAATAAAAAGAAACAAATAAAAATGCGTATTATTATAATAATAAATAATACCTCGTGAATTCACATATTCACTATAACCATACTATTTAACTATTATTTATCTAAAAATTTTGCAAAATCAGCTAGTTATTTATAAATTTTCTAACATATTCAATTAGACATGTTGAGAGTGTAGGTCTCGCTAACTGTCGTAGTTTTTTTCTAGGTCAATATATTTCCCGATATTTGCATTATAAAATCTTCTTATTCAAGCAAAAAAGTTATACGTGAGTATTTTATACATTGCTAAACTGACACGTTTGTCGCATGACATATCAAAAGCACCCCAATTATTAGATTTTACGCCAAAATAAAACCACTTACAAAGTTCCAGAGGAGTATTTTTTGGTTTCAAATTTAAAGACCGGACCACTACTACAAATCATTGTGGAATATTTTTAAAACAAAATTAAAGGAATAAATGGTACCAATAGTAATGATACTATTTTCTCTTTCTTCATTTTATAGTGTAATCTACATAAAAAAACCGTAATTTAAATCACTTAAAAGTAATACTATTAACTTAAAGCAAGTGTTTACTGATTTCCTGTAATGACATGGCTTATTTTTATTACAGAAAATCGTTTTCTGCAACTACATTTTATTTACAAAATGTTTTGTACTTTAACGGCTAAAACGTGAATCAATAAAAAGCATTTTAGAGAATTACGAAGTTTATGGTTTTTTTATAACTGAAATTTCAAATGGCTTTAGTATAACGCCCTAGATAACCAAGCCATTTCTTAGGATTTTATTGTAGCAATGTGTAACAAAACAGATTCTGTGCCATTTTGTTTAAATCTGGATCAGTTGTTTAAAACATTTTTTATGTTTTTTATATACAAGAAACTCTTGTAGTTTTTATATGATTAGTAAAACACAAATTCTTTATTGTATATTATATTTTCGTTTAAAAAAATAAACAATTTTGCAGTATTTAGAAAAAGAGAAAAACACGACAAAACTAACATATTTAAATTTTTTTTAGATATACCAGCTTTTTTAAAAAATAAGAATTGGATAATTTGAGAGCTTTCAGCAAATTTTTAATGTTATAAACTATTTTTTGCTTTTAAACAAATAAAATATTTATTCTTAATTCAAATAAACAACTGGAAATTAAAGAGTCTTTAATGAACAGTGTAACCCTTTTTACTGATGACCAAATAAATTTCGTGGGTTGCCAATAAAAAATACATGATGGCCCGGTATACGAATCTTTTTTAAAATAATTTGATAGTGACAGAAAGAGAGTAATAAATTGAGTTATTATCATGGTTTTAACAGCAGCAGGCGTAAAGCAAATTGTTGGTTTAACAGAGGGTAGTCATAGCAAAAGATACGTAGCACAATATTGGGGGTGTCCGTGGTCTACAGTTCAAGATACTTAGGATAGGTATTTGGAGACCGGAAATTTTGCTGGACGGCAAGGTTCACAAAAAAGGTCGACTACTGCAGCTAATGATAGCTTTTTCATTGTTAGATCATTAAGAAATCAAAGATATACTGCTGTTTTCCTAAAAAATCAACTGCAAACGGTACGTTATGTAATTTCAATGAAAAAAACGGTACGCAGACGATTGGCAAAAGTAGGGCTTCATTTACGAAGACCAGCAACAGGACCGCACATACTACCAAAGCATCCACAGCAACGACTAGCGTCTGTAAGATTGCATATCCACTGAACTGCAAAATAATGATGCAACGTTTTATATACAGACTGCACCATATCGAAAAAAATATTATCATGGACGTTCTATAAAAGGTGGTGGTTCCATTTGCACCTCACTTCATAAACTAGTTTATATTGATGCACGATAACGCTAAACCTCACGTTGCGCAGGTGATAAATGAGTATCTGAATGAGGTTAGATTGAGAAGATTGGAATGGCCCGCATGCAGCCAGATCTCAATCCGATCAAGCATTTATGGAACAAATTGAAAAGGGATGTTCGCCGTCATCCTATGCCGCCAGTAAATTTAATAAAGTTAAGGTTGCTACTGGAAGAAGGATACTAGGCTATTTCCCAGGAACGTATAAACAAATCTGACTTATTAGACCCCAAGATTGCGAGCTGTCATTGCTACGAGAGGTGGACATACCCGCTATTAATTTGTTTCTTTTTTAAATAATTTTAGTGCGCTTTAAATTATTGTTTATGTTTATTAATAATTGCTTTTACAAAAAAAGGGACAATTGCCTAACTCAAAAAACAAAATCTAAGAATCCTCAAAATTATACGAAAGGACTTTTAAATAAAATCAGCCACCTTAATTTTTCCACAAGGTGTTTTAAAGTTAGAATAAAAAAGTAGGCATTAACAGAATAATAAAAAACAATGTCATTACATATACCTACAAACTGATCTTGATAAAGCAAATATAACTAAAAAAATTATAATTCATTAAATTTCTTTACAAAAATTTGGGTGGCGAAATTTTGTGCCAGGAAAGGTATATTGCTTCATCTGGACTTTTAAAAAATCCACAATAAAATGTAGTGCATAGATGTTTTTGCTTAAGTATTTACGGATGGTCCGGAAGCGCGGCAGCGACCTTTTTTGATGACCAGAACCACAAAAGCTGAAAGTTTTTCCTACGCTTTATTTGGTATAGGTAGTAAGTGAATGGACCTCCAGCTCGCGCACTTCCGATGGGTGTAGCTGCTGATGCAGTATTGCATGACTGTATCAGCTGGGCACTTTTCCCTCACTAAATATGAAGCTGGATATTTTTTTCGGTTAACTTATTAACTAAACCATTATTCAACCAAATTTTAGCTTTTGTAGTATTAGTTTACTCGGTGCACATTTTTGACTTGTTTACGTAAAAAGCTGGGGCATAACCCCCATTCTAAAGTCAGCTGAAGCAGTTTTATCGTTTGTTTATAACATAACGAATATCTTAACAAAGTCTCAGCTTTTGTGGTATAAGTTTTTTTTTACTAATATTTTACGTGTGTGTGGGAGGCTGTCGAAGCTACACCCCCGGAAATGCGCGAGCTGGAGGTCCATTCACTTACTACCTATACCAAATAAAGCGTAGGAAAAACTTTCAGCTTTTGTGAAATGACTAGCACTAAACGGTCGCTGGCTCCCGGGCAATAAAAGGGTACGTAAAAGTGAAAAAAATTTATAGACATACTTTTATTAAACTTTTAAACACTATACAATAATTTTATATAATCATACCAAAAAATAAACGTAATAGGAATGTTTAACCATTTCACTTATTACAGAAATCCCAGTATTTTATATTTGAATTATACAAGCAAAAAAAAAAAATAAATAGGCTAGCACTTATATTTTAAGACACTTAAAGACAAGAAATATTTTTGGAGAGCTGAAGTATTTTAAGGGATAATCCCTTGGGCTTAAGTCTGGAAGATTATTTCCCAAACACTACCGCAAATTTACATCAAGCACGATATAAATGAGCTCAAAGAAGGGACTGAACAGAAACAAAGTACGGTTTAGTTTTTACTTTAAATTTTAAGAATGGTTTACGAAGCTTCTAAGTCGGTATTAAAAATTAACTAGTAAATGAGTCTGGACCAAGCATTAGTCTTAGAAAAAGTTTTGTATTCAAAGTTCTAATACTCTTTACTCGTATAAACTTCTCAGTTAAAAAAATATAAATTGTGGATGATAGCGTGTATTTAGAGACAGGTCAGTGCGATATGACAGTTGCAACACCGGATTATATAGTTAATATTCATTGAAATAGTAATCTGACAGTCTCAATTAATAATTACCAGCATCTACATACAAGGGGAGAGAATTTGTTGTTCATAGAGTGCTTTTATTTTAAAACGAACCACTCCAATTATCTTTTAAAAGAAAAACCGGAAAAACACGTTGGTTTAGATAAGCAGAGAAAAGTAAATCTTATATTTGATAAAGTTTTATTAATTAACGTCTCACCTCACTTTGATATGTAAAATGGCAACCCCAAAGTGTGATACGTCGTTGCAAATGGCATGCAGTTTGCTATCCAACCGTACCAAGAAACCTGAAATAGGTGAGTTAAAAGAGCGAGTTAAAGAAAAATTACATATTCCTTATTATTAATAAGGAATTTATCGAGTTTAAATAATTTATTTTATTCAATGCTCAAAATGTGCACCGTTATTGGTGAGACAATAATAAAACCTGTTTTGAAATTCTTTGTAAAATAATATATGTGTATTTATTTCACACAGATATTTTGTGTGGTACCTAATACAATAAAATAAGACAATATACAATAAGATATTTAGGAACCAGTTAATTATTATTGTTAGGATTGTCATTTTGACATCGTTAGTTTATAATTGTGTAGCTGAAAGAACAGAAATAATTTTCCTTTATGGGGCTGAAGATCAATGTGCGCTTAGAACCGCCAGAGTATTCAATGTAAGGGATCAAGATAAAAAGGTGGGGCCTAAATATCTGTTTTACTGACAAATTAACTTTTTTTAAAAAGGATTAGGTAACAGATACTGTATATATTGGAATAATAAAAATCCGCACCTATTTTTGCGATACTTAATTTTCAGGCAGGTATTTATGGAAACGAAATTATCGGAGCATTCTCTCTGAAAAAAAAAATATCTGTTCAACTCTATCTGAATAAAGTGTAAAATGTGATGTACCCTTCTATCGTCCAATCTTTGAAAAATCAAGTAGATGAAAATGGTACTATGAAACTCAGTGCAGATGATTTGCATTTTAAGCAAGTAAAGCTCCCCTTCACTATACTTAAGCAGTTTGAGAGTGGCTCTATGAACAGTTTTCAGGCAAGTGGACTGGCTGTCGAGGTTTAATGGAATGACCCGCACGGTCTCCTGACTTCTTTAGATTTTTTTCTCGAAGGTTTTTTAAAAACTAAAGTGTATAAAACTCCACCTGCAAATATTTAAGGACTTAAAGATAGAATTTAACTGGAAGGCAAAAGTATTACCAGACAAACTTACGCCAAAGTTCGCAGGAAATTTAAAAACAGCCTTTTATATTGTCTCGCCAACAACGGGGCACATTTTAAGTATTTGATGAAATAAATCATTTAAACTCGACAAACTTTTATTATAAAAACCATTTTTTCTTTCAACTCGCTTCTACGTCCACCGATTTCATGGTTTTCACTATGAGGGTGGCCATTTAACATATTAAGGTAAGGTTAGTTGGAGGTGAGGGTGTAAATGATAAAATGTATCCAATATAAAATTAAACTTTTTTCTGTATATCCAAACCGACATGTGTTTCTGTTTTATTTGTAAATATATTTAGGGTGGTTCGTTAGAAAAAAAGCACTGTATAAATTTAAGTACATCTTGCTTTAATGTTTTGAATGACTTTAAACACATTTGGCAGTACTTTTTTGCTAATGAAGATAAGTATTTTACCGTCTTTAAATATTCGACATGATGGGTCAATATTAGAATAACCTTTTGCGGATCTCGGCCTTTGCCAATTAGAAATATTCCTGGGGGATACTAAAATGATTGATCTGGAACGTCCTAAAGATTTAAAAAGACATATTGACTTTTATACATCTATTATGCTAAGCACGCGTCTATAATTACTAAATCAAACTCACAAATAAATAATAATAGGCACTATTGGCCATAACTTTACACAATAAGTGATGTCCCCGTATAAAAATTTAGAGATTTAAAAAAAATGTGATACTTGAACTTTGAGACACTTAAAAAAGTTTGCGAATCTACCTTAAACAGGTTTTAAATATACTGGGTTTATATTTTCAAGATTTTTTTTAAGAAGGCTTTAGTTCCTTTACGAACCATACCTTAGGGTATGTTTATGAGAACTTTTGTCCCATTTTATGTACGTATTATGTAACCTTTTATTAATTTTTGCTTTTATTACTTGCCAAGTATTTGATATTATTATTAAAAATGTACTAACAAAAGCCAAACTAACCTTAAGATAACTAACCACTTTTGTAAAATATATGTTGACTTTTTTATATCAGTGACCGCCCTATAATCTATTGGTACAGTGAGAATTTAAAATATTTTTATATATTACAATTAGCTTGTAATTTTTTCACAAAATATTTTGTCGACGTGATTTTAGTACATTTTTTTCGAAAATAATTGGCAAATATAGCATTCTCTAAAAGCCCTAAATCATTTAAAATAGTATTTGCTTGTACTAGAGCTATAAATTACCCATTGCATCAAAAAAAGACTTATCTTTATCCAACGGCAGTAATTTAAGTATGAACCACACATTATGTAAAACTTCTGTAATAACTATTTTGCTTCACCCCTTCAAAAATAAAATTATTTCTATTTCTAAAGCATAGGTTAAAATTTTGTCCAAACAATTTGCTGTCTTTTTTTGCTTTTAATATTCCTCCTAATTTTTAAAAATGTGCTTCCAGACTTGCACCTACTTTGCCGCTTTTGGATTTAATAAGGGCGTATTCCAGATAGCCAAAAGTTTTTTTTTGGAAAAGAAATAACTAGATATTCTCATTTTAAATTTTTAGTAAAATCGACATAAAACATTACTTTAAAAGGTTTTTTAAATAAGAAATTTAAAAGATTAAAAGCAATGCAAAAATACTATATGATTGAGTAGTATTGAGTTACTAGATCAAAAAAACTTTGTGACTGGCTGTATGACCGAATAGCCTAATGTCAATTTTTTTTAAATATGAAGAGACAAATAGCATATGTGTTTTTTAAAAAAGATATTTTGGTTTAGTAATGAAAGGAACTTTTATTTAATCAGTAGGAGTAACATGACAAAGAGTATAACATTTTCGCGCTACTGCTGACTCGAATTTTGCTTTGTACCTTTTAGTTAACAGCAGTCCTGTACATTAGGTCTTTCTTCCTAAAAGGTGTATTAAACAACAAGCTTATTATATTTAGTTAAGTTAAAATATACCTAGTGAAAAAATTGTACTACAAAACGAAGTTATAGTAATCTCTGTAATACATTCATTCCTATATGTCAATAACAAAATCTGAAATTTACATTTTTGTCACTTTGGCGACATTATCCATCGACGTGTTTGTTCCCGGATAACGCGTACGTGATGAATACTAAACTGTCGCTCTGCTATGTAACAGAACCCGTAATATACAAAAATCTACAAAATTTGTAAGCGTTCAGAATACTGATTACAATCTGCATATTCTTGTTCTCATGCACGCGTCTTTTGACGTGCTGCTTCAACAAAATAACATAATTTTACAAGTAGCGTTAACTGTATTTTGTGTTTAAAATTCTTTATACATTTTAAATCTGGAATTATTAATCCATACATAATAAAAAATTATTGTTACGGACTTAAAAAATATGGGTTTAATTTAAAAAATTGTAGGAAGTTGGGATTATTTACTTTAGTTAAATATAATTTACTGAAGTTAATATCATAAGAGAAAAAAATTTGTTGGCAAAATATTTTGACTGTCTAAAAATTTGTTGTTTGGCAGTTTCGTTAGTGATATTTACAACAAAACTACGAGCCGTCAGGCGATTGGTTTTGTAAAAAATGGCATGAACGAAATCGCCATATAAGCAAAATTGAATAAACAGAAATATTTTGTAAAATTTCTCCAGTGATACAAACTATTTCACAAGAATAGGCCAATTAAGCTAAACCATTTTATTGTCAGACTGACAATAGTTTTTTTCTTTAAACCAACAAAATTTTGTTGGCTGAGAAATCATTATGTTGGTTTTGTCCAGGAAGTCAGGTAAAATTTGCCGTGAAACAGGTGTTGCTAGACATTTGCCAGTGTAAAACACTCTAGTGAAGTAGTCCGTACTGTAGTATTTTCCAATTCCGACAGCTACCCGGGGTCCTAAACCCAAGCAATACATTTTTTGTTCTGATGTCTTTTATAAACAAAAATGAACAGATTATAGAGTCAACCATTTTGCACTTTTCCGCATCCCTTATTAAAGGAATTTTTTCAGGTAATTCCATTTCCCATTCTTTCATTTCTATTTTTCTGTAAAACGTGTCAAATTATTCGCAAAGTTTAGTTGCAATTCATACGCACTACTTTTCATTTAAAGACAGTGATAGCTAACAGTTACCATGGTTACAATTTATTGTTAAGTGGACTGTGTAAAGAACTAGAAACGACATTATGAATTTTTTTACAAGGTGCTACGGAACATTATATTGACAAATTATAGAAACGTAACACTTACAAAATAAGGCTCAATAGAAACTATTAAAAACTTTATTATCAACACGTTCTAGATATTACCTTTGAAGGCAGATAACCTCCTATAATACCATTTACTAAATCACTTCCATAAACACTACTCCAGCTATCGCCTGTGCCACTTCTAGTTCTTTACAATCACTTTAATTACACCTTGTCTTTAAACTTTGCGTAGAATGTGTCAATTAGAAATTTCGACGATTGCTCTAAATGCTAGATAATTTTAACGTTGTCGTAAAAATGAGAAAAACCTTCCAGCCACGGGTCCTATTTTAACCGCTCAGGTAACTGTACTAGTCGGAAGAAATAGAAATAAATTTTCAGACAGTGGTTCTTTGACGGAACAAAATGTCCTTCTTTTAGGAAACCGAGAAAATTTCAGACACTGCTTATCTGACAAAGCCAGCTGTCTTACTCGTAAGAACCGGTAACTTTCAGACAATGTTTTACTAGCAGAGCTCCATGTCTTACTACTTTTAAAATCTTACGCGCGCGGTTCGAGCTCTCTTGACGCTCTACCCCTTTCCGTAACTGCCTGACCCTTTCACGTCGACCGAAGGGTCCGAGTTTTCATTGGATACGTCGTCTCGCTTCGTCATCAATAGTTTACGAAAGGATATCGATGCGTTAGCGTTGCAGACTGACGCGCGGCTTCCTTTGTTTCGCTAATTTTAGATTAGTTAAAAGGAATTTTTAAAAATGGTTTAAATTTATTAAGGCGGTTTTGTCACGATCATAAAGAAAATTTACTGTTTAAAAAATAAATTTTTAAATTTTTATTAAGAGGAAAATGTTAGGTTACTTTTGGCTATTGGCGGAGTGATTTCGTGAGTCTACCGTGTCGTTTTTTTTTTGCGTAGAACCAGTTAGGTTCCTTTGAGTATGTCACGGGCACATGAAACGTATTTTACGACATTTTTTTGTGGTCTCGAACTTTTTAAATTAATAAAAAGTAATTTTTTTAAATTTAAAAAAAATATATTTTTTTCCCGTTTCCACCGCCATAACCTTAAAACTATCAAGGATTCCAAAATATTCTTTGTGTCAAATTAAAGCTCAAACTGTAGCGCTTTTAACCTTATAAACTGTTTGGGCACAATTTGCACTTTCATGCCTTTAAAAATCAGATAAACTAAAAATATATATTTTTTGTATTAAAATTTTCACCAATCGATAAACTTTTTTATTTTTGAAAATATTTTCATACATGCAGCGAAGAAAATATAGCCAATAAATAACAAAAGTTTTTGAAAAAAATTTTTTCCTTGAGCGTATCGTTTGGCAACAGCGATTTTTTTCGGACGTAAAAAAGTATTATCGGGACCCAATAGCCCTGCATGCGGATAGCGTGCGTAATAATACATTAGTAGTGGTGGTTATTGAAATTTAGAGTGTGCTGTATGTATTTAGAATTTTAAAACAATGAAGCGAACTAATTGTAAAAAAATTGTGTATGATGACTATGATGGATACAAATCTGTTTTACAAAGACCTAGAATACAAGGGTTGTTATCATTACTATCAAGTGCTGAAAAAAGGCAGGACAATCTAGCAAAAGAAATTCTGTTAAAAAAATGTTATTTTAAATGGCAAAATGAAAATAAAATATTATAAAGACTGTCAAAAATCTTACACAGATTCTCAAAACTATTATCATAATTTGCAATCAGACAGTGGCGCCGGTCCTTCAAATTATTGTGACATTTAACTTAAATGCGATACTTTTAATATTAGGAAAATGTGTTTTTTTGCAACAATAGTAAAAATAAAAAGAAGAAAAGTTAAATAAAAATCTGTTTAAACAAGTAATTTAAATATTATCATAGTATAGTTGGTACCTTTATATTAGTTTATATTTTGTACTGAAACAAAATACGAATTTCAATATTATCCTTATAAATCATGTTTAGGGTATTTATTTTTTTACATAGTACTGAATCTTTTTAGGTAGTAGAAAAGCTACCTATCAAAAAAGTAATAAAGCTGCCAGGAATAGAAACGACATTAATATGGTATCTAAATTACGTGGCTATAAAGATTTATTTGCGTTTGATAAGAAATATAATAAATTATGTTTCAGCCACTACATCTCTGAAAGAAACATAAAATCGCACAAAAATAGGAAAACGTTTCCGAACCTACCCGAAAATAGTTCGACAATATCTACCTTTTCTGCGAGTATTGGTAGTGATGTTCAGATAGATCTTTTACTTTCAAAAGAAATGTCCAAAATTTGAACTTTATTAAAAGCTGCTGCCATAATACGTAGAGCAATGGCTTTATGTCAACCCAAAATTGAATTTCCAACATGTACTTGTGTGAAAGAAGGACTAAAATGTTGTAAGGAGTGTAAATTTCCTTCCTGCAATAACGTTATTAAATATTTTTAGGCAGAAATGGATTAAATTTACGCATAATCCTAATAATAAAGCGCCTAAATAACTACTTACATATAACATTTTTGGGTCTGTAAAGAAAATCACCCACGAAATTGGACGATTTTTAAATTTGCAATGTAAAATATACTTTAAGTATTATTATTTAAGGCAAAAAAATGCGGATGATGTGGTTTTCACCAAGAAAAGCGCTCAGTCATTATTTGACATTTTATTTTAACTATTTACGATTTACATGTAATAAATTCATGCACCGCTTCAAGACGTTTACAGTGTTGCTAAACGGAAATATTATTAATTTATAATAAAAAACTTTGCCGTTACCATAAGGATAATTTTCATTAAATCAAAAATATTTGAAATTCAAGCCAGTTACAAATATAATTAGGGAAAATAAAAAGCCGCTTTAACTAACCAGCACTAATCATGACCGACCAGAACGGCGCATTTATAATAAAAAAAAATTACAATTTAACGAGGAAAACCTAACCGGAACTAACCAGAACTAGATAATAGTTTGAAAGTTGTTGTTTGTTAGTTCTGGTTAGTTTTTTATATAAAAAACAACCCTCAATAATAACAAATTATTACAAAAAGTCTGGCAACACTTATTCAAGCAGCATTCAGACATGTCAAAGAATAGCATCGTATCATCTCTTTATATGGAAAAAAAAGAACTATACATTCCTGTTTAAAAAAGACGTTTAACGAAGATCCAGTTTATATTTTATGTATGTACTATATTTCTCAAATTTAATTAAAAGACATAAAGCATCCGCAATTTTTTGTTGCCAAAAATGTTTAAAAAATAATGAAGTTTTGAATGTATAATCAAAAAAATAACGAATCCCGTGGGTGGTTTTCTTTACCAGCAACTAATTAAAAAAAGTTGAATAAACCTACTAATTAGGTGGGTAATTAATAACAATGATTGATATTTTTGTATGGGTTTAAAAATCTACCCACCTGTTTTGGATATTTATTTTTTTTCTTTTCTAAACAACTTAAGCAGCCCTTAGATCTGCGTTTAAACCTGTTGATACAACTTTAACTATCTACTACACTTCCACCGGACCGTAAGATCTTTGTAGTCGGCCGGCTCGCTAAGCCAAGAGCGCAAAAATGTGACTTTGGCCGTTAAAAAAATATCACTGACTCAATACTATAAAAGGAATCTAAAAAATTTTTGTTTTAAAAACTTTTTTTAAACATTAGCTACAATTTGTACGCAGCATGTATGTATAAATTTTCAATAATAAACTTTTTTCTCGATTGCCTAAAATTACGCTACTAAAAATAACAATTTTGAGTTTCGTACTATTTTAAAAATTTAACAAAAAAATATTAGCTTCAAGTGGGACGTTGTTTGAAGTGCTTTTTGTGTCTACTTTAATCTAAAAAAAAATAACTTGATAGCATGAATATTATTAG
Organism: Listronotus oregonensis; assembly: GCA_019359885.1. Lineage (NCBI taxonomy): Eukaryota > Metazoa > Arthropoda > Insecta > Coleoptera > Curculionidae > Listronotus > Listronotus oregonensis. Next base: position 56,368 of record JAHBCN010003412.1, on the reverse strand, counting down.
AGATATAGCAGTGGAGTAGTTAAAATACGTGTTTTATTGAAAACCGATTTTTTTTGGGTTTTTTCGAAATAAAAAAGCTCTCGACCAATAAAAAATGTCGTAAAAAGTGATTTCGTTTACACGATTACCTTATTAAAGAATCCCACTAAGTCTGGTTTGGTTCTACGCCGGGTTTTTTTTCTCGATAACTAAGCGACGTTTCTTCCAAATTTTACTCCACTATATGGAAAAATAACATTTATGTTGCTAGATGTGTTTCTGCAACAATCTTTGACAGTCAAACCTTAAATTGAAAATTAGAAATACCAACATCACGTATATAAATCGATTTATTTATGAACAACGAAATTTAAGGTATTTTTTAAAAATTTTATTTAAACCGCTTTTGCTAAAAATATAGATACTATCTTTTCCTTAATTTTGCTAATACCATTTATTTAAAGTACTGTCGGTTCAACTTTAATACTACCGTTAAAATTTTCATAATCCAGTTTAATTTTTGTGTCTTTTTATTTTCTCAATATAAAATGTTATAAAAATTTTACGAGTTAAGTTACTAATTAATATATTAAAGAAACTTTTAATTGCCCCTTAAAATACTTTATAGTTTGCACCAAAAAAGTGTATAAAGCACAAAGCAAAACTCAGATTTCAATACACTTAAAGATGAAAAAGATCCCCTGAAGACGAAGTGTTTTAAGGGATAATCCCCGAAGTGTTAGGCTTAAGGTTTATTTCTTAAAGCGGCCACGAATTTACGTCTTGCTGGATACGGATTACCTAAAAAAGGTTCAATGGAAACACATTAAAAAGTTAAATTTAAAGTTTTGCCTTTTGAAAAAGTAAAACGATTTGACACTTTATTATTTATACAGGGTGTAAGAAGTATGATGCTCACGATTTTAATGAGCGATAGTGGAGCTTAAAACAAGTCGAAAAAGCCAAGAATATATGGGTCACAAGTTAATTGTTTTCCGTGTGGATGGTGTTTAAATACACGGAAAAAATTAAAATTCGCTTGCATGTAAAGAAAGGTACTAGATGGGTATAGAAACATATATAGATATTTTGTAGGTAAACTATTAATCCATTCGAAAATGGTATAAAATACAGTATGTTGTATATAAAAAAATTGAGTTTTAACCATTATTAAATTTCGCTAAAAATGGAACTTTTTTTGGGAAACCCTGTAAAATATATCGCTAATATTGCATGTAGATCTTTTAGGTACATGCATTGTTTAACCCCAGAAAAAATGAAGCGTTTATTTCGCTTAGGCACGTAAATAATATAAACTTTTTTTGACATGGTGATGTTTCTAAAAAACATAGTAATAAATTATTTTTTCAAAAACGGTAGGAGATAGGTATAGATAGATGTAAACAAAAATTACTTAGAATTGATCCGAATATGTAATAAAATATAGGGTGTTTAAAATTACAATGTTGCCATTGGTTTCGGATAGATCCGAAAACGCTGTACATATACATATCGCACACACCACTTTTATTTTTTTGTGTGTCTGCGCAAATGACAATATTTTTTGTGTCATATCTATTTGCTTTCTGCAATTTAATTAAAACTTTATTACAATTGAACTATTTCATACCACTGCTTCATGATAAACGAATTACTTCTCATAAACACGAAACCATTGATTTGTCCATGTATCACGCAGAAGCTTGTTAAAACTTTTCCACTTTAAATCGAAAAAGCAAGTTGATTTTGTAACGAGCTTTTTTTCAGTTGCCTATTTAAAAGAGGATTTTTGTTCTGCATCGCTAATTACACAGACTTTTAACAGAATTTAATTCTGGAACTGATGGCTTAATTTAAATACATGCAGGGATGGATGTCAGTGGTGCACTTGATAAAAAATACTGCTTGTGTTTGCTTTTTAAAATTAAATCAGTCCATTTTGTTGCTATGTCGTAATTGACAGAATTTCAAAAAAGGGATAAATCTTGTTTAAAAAAGTTTTACTAGCCACTTTTAAAATTAAAAAACGGGTCGTCAAGCTCGCTAAAAGTAGAAATACCTAGTAATAACGATTATAACTTTTGCGGAACAATATTAAAAGTGTTACTCAGTTTAAAAAGTTTAGAATTAAAACTAAACGATTTCTTCGTAGTAAAAGTTTTAAGTCTTTATGCGAGTAGTGGAATCTGCGATGGTTTTTTTTTAAGTTTTGTTTTATACTTATAATTTTCATTTTTTAAATAACTTATATTTACAGCCTTTTACTTTTGTATCTTTTTTCAAGTATTTTCCTTATTTATCTACAATTATATGTGGGTATGCTAAAATTGTTTTACCATTTTTTAAATATTTTTGAGTTTTTATTATTTTGTAAAATATCTTTACTTTAGTTTAGGTTAAATTAGGTAAATTGATCGATCTGTTGGCATTAATTTTTTTGTTTTCTACTTTCCTCTTTGTTTTTTTTGTGGTTCTTTTCGTTTGAAGATCCCTAGATCATATTCGGTCATTTTAAACCTGAAAATAGTAGTGATGCTACAAAAATTTGCCTACAGCTAAAAATGGATACAAATGTTAGGTGAACCATTATATGTGAAATCTAATAAGTCATCGTTGATCCCGTAAATGTAAAAAAATATTCAAGGTCATAGGTCATAAAGACGGGTTTTTCGCGTTTTTCAGCAAAATGTTAAGTTTTATCAAAAAATTAGTTTAAATAAAATTCTAGACCACAAAATAATCTATAACAAATGTCTTAATACTTTTTACTAAGAGCCACCGTTTCTGAGATATAACGGTTCAAACAGTTGAAAAAGTTGTATTTTTAAAATGTGCACACGTTTCCACGCCACCTGTAAGGTAGTGTACTTAGCGCGATTTTTTTAATGTGGTTTCCCCGGTAAGCCTATTTCACGGTCTATTGTAATCCTGTTTAATTGAAAAATATGGAATAATAAAAAAAGTAGTATTCAAAATGATGAAAGCGGTGAACGAAAACTTTAAAAAACTGGGAAAAATTATTCGTCAGGATTATAATCGTCTAATACTTCTGCTTCCTCTTTTTCTTGTTCTTCTTCTCGTTCATCCGGTTCCTGTTCTTCTTCTTCTCATCCTTCTTTTACTTCTTCTACGTCTTGCTAGGTGCAAGTAAATGTCTCAATACCGATGCACCATAGGTCTCCTCGTTGATAAAATTCAACTACTATTTCAGCTATTTAACAATTATTATTGTTGTTGAAGATATTGACTTACTGACAGGAAAAGCTCACACTCAGTACAAGCAATAACTGGCTGCGACACGACATCTGCATTTTTTAGAAAGGGCAGAACAACAGTTTTTAAAATGTTTGAAAAACAAGAAATAATTTAATTTTCTAAACTTTTTAAATAATCCGCAAAAAATTATGACCAACGGAATTTACTTTTTTTCTATGTACGGAGCTTCTAAAAGAACTACCTCTTTAGGTAAGCGCATGTTTTGTTAAAAATAATCGTAATAAAAAACGAGTAGAATAAGCTTGTCTTTCTCCAACCTCTGCTTCTGCTCAACAACATCTATTTTGAGTATTTTATCAAGTTCAACTGGGGCTGGAAATTGATAGATAATATATTGAAACCATTCCAGATTTTACTCCCACCTGCGCCGGAGAAACAACTCAGAACAATTTTTGCAACTGTAAAAAGGGATGTAGTGCTAAAGGCAGCTGCAAAAAAGTTGGATTGTTTTGTTTTCTGGCATATACTAGATGTCACGGTCAGTCGTGCTCCAATTTTGAATCACCAACAGCACAGGATTCGAATAATATTAACGAGGAGACATGTGATGCATCGCTATTGAGGCAATTTACTTGCACCCAGCAAGACGAAGAACAAATAAATCAGAAGAGGGACAAGAAGAAGAGAGAGAAGTAAAAGTGTTAGACGATTATGATTCTGACGAATAATTTTCCCCAGTTTTTTAAAAGTTACACCGCTTTCATTATTTTTTAAACTACTTTTTTTATTATTCCATGTTTTTCAACTTAACAGGATTACAATAGGCCGTGGAATAGGCTTACCGGGAAAACCAGATTTAAAAAAACGCGCTAAGTACGCTACCTCATAGAGGGCGATTTTTGTAGAAGGTATAACGTCATGTAAATGTTTTTTTAATGGCAGCCTTACTTTTAATAACGAGGTTTATAAAAACCCATTTTTTACAGCCGGCTAGATAATTTTAGGTATGTATTAAACAAAGCAAAGAAAAAAAATAGAAATTTTAAAATACTTCTTTTAATGGCAATTAAAACTTTAAATCAACTAAATTAAATGCTTAAATTGTTAACATGCTTAACAGTAGCCAATGTAATAAATAAATTATTTTTTAACATTTTCAATAACTTCAAAGGGTAAAAATTGTATTTTTTAACGAATTCCTATTTTAAATTCTAAGGCTTTCTAACGTACATTTAGCTTTTTAAGTATTTCCACGAACGGTAATCCAGGAGTATTAAATTTGGACCCATTCACTTGGCCGTTAAAGGAAAATATTGCCTCGCCAACGCATGTTTTTTGCGAAATTATTATCATGATGAATTCCATTAAGCAAGGTAACTACTTGGTTATGACAACGAATTCTATCTCTAAACCCAATCATGGTAAGAATTTTAATTATTTCTCATTCCGTTAATTTAACCATTTGATAAAAAATAACATAATTTTTTTCTCGATTAACACTTTAAATACGCTTTTTTGATATAAAGATCAGAAATAAATTCCTCAAAGAACTGACATGAAGGACTATTTAACGAAGTTTAGAATTAGATCACTGGCTGCTGACAACAATCAAATATTTATTGTATAAGTAACTGTTAGGCAACCGACTATGCACAATTTGAAAAATAAATTTAGTTGTTTTTTTTTAAATATATTGGCTTCACCTGTGTGTTTGCAATGGAATCTTTCAACGTAATTTTTACCCATATCAAGAAGTCTGATTAACTCATAAATTTGTACAGAGGTCAAGAGCCGATGAAAATACAATTATCTCATAACTCTGTCCTAATGTCCTGACCAGGATCAACAGAATAAAAAAAATAACACTTTGTCAAAATAACAATACTTGCGCATTCGCCAAGGTCAAAATAGCACAAAACGCTTCCTACAAGAATCAGGCTACTGGCAAAAAAATTGGAAAAAGGGTTTGTCGGTGACCTTTATGTTAGGTCTATGGGATCTATAGGTTTTTTTGCTTTCCATATGGACTTTTCTTAGGATCCGTCGGCTATAATAGATTTATTGACGTGTATAGGATATATTAAGGCTTTTGATTAAGATTACTTTTAATGTTATTTTGAAATCAAAAATAAGAAAATAAATTATAGAAAAAAAAAATAAAAAACACGCTTTTATAATAATTCGAACTAGAAAGTAGAAAATCATTTTTAAGTATAAAGAGTTAATGTTACAGTTATAGAAAATTTAATAATCAATTATGACTTATTTAATTTGAATAAGATTAAATTAAAAATTAGGTTATTACCAAAATAATTTATTTATAGTAAAATAGAGTGGGATGCAATTTACTATATTTTTGTAATGACTCTAATTTTGTAAAAAGCTACCAATAACATAATTGAATCATTTAATATCAAGCACCCCACGCGTTTTAACTATAATTGTAATATTTTTTTATTGACTTAATGTTTGTGTTAATCTTATCCCAAATTAATTAGTTATAATTAATTATATTGGACCCTTTCATCACTGTAACACCAACTCTTTCTACTTAAAAATTATTTTCTACTTTTTAGTTCGTCTTGCTTTTTTTTGTTTTTTTCATAGTTTTATTATCCAAGCGATACTCAAAATTATCTTAATGTCCGACTGGTATATTATTTGACAAATAATAATATCATGTCAAAGTCAGTTAAATACGAAATATTACCCTAAGGCGTTATTAAAAAAAATAACGCCCTAGGGCCTACAAATTTACCAATAAATAAACAATAAGTTATCTTTATTTAAGCATTTATTACGAAAATACAAACATACTTACACAATATACTTATCATAATAAAAATTATTTTTTAAAGTAAAACGTACAATTTTCAAACTGACCGGAAAATTCCACATTTCCATACCCCACCGCAGTTGCTCTGTTACTTGAAGTAATACTTTTCCCAAGTGCAAGGGAAGCATTAGCCAATTTGGAGCTTTCACTATCATCCACGTACCCTCGTGCTACCGAAGAACTCTTCCGGCCTCCTAACCTCATTAAGCTCTCGGAACTACCTCCCGCATCAGAATGAACTGTTGCCGCTGTACGTCTTAAACAATGACCTGTGTACGCCTTAGCATCAGGTAAACCCAAATATGTACCAATCTTAAAGGATATATTTCCAAATGTATTTTTACCTATAGGCTGCACAGTACATCGTTCATCACGATAGCACAAAAAAAAACCTATTAATAGGTGCACTTTTAGGTCGCAAAGACACATAGTCCCGAATTAACTTTGTTGCGCACTGTCATCAACAAACAAAAAGCTCCTTGCTTGCCCAGTTTTACTTTGTGAAATATATGCTGACCCATATCACGCACATCGGAAAACTTCATTTTTACAAGCTCGTCTCTTCTACAAGCTCCGAATATACCTATCACTAATGCAACTTTATCTGCCAAATATTTTTCAGTCGGCGCTTCTTTAAAAAAAGTTATAACTTGTTCGCGAGTCAGAACCTTCGACTTTTTAGGCTGATAATTTCTCCCAAGTTTCTTTAGGAACTGTTGCAGAGAAATCAACTTTTCATTACTTCTTATCTTCTTATGAACTATTAATTCTTTACGTAACATTAAAAACTTTGTCCAAAGGGAATTTGGAGAATATGACTCTGACAAATCATGAAAATAAGCCATCAAAACGGTTTCGTCCACACGGTCCACGCAGTGTTCCGTCAGCCAGGCCTCAAAATGGAAATATTCTTCCTCGTAAATCCGCCTAGTTTTTTCTGGCACAAGCGCATGCTCAGCTTTAGCAGCTTTTATTAAAATATCTTGTGGGAGATGGGTATTTTCCACTACTTCGGACATTTTTATGCCTTAATCGCAAAATTATTTTTTATGTGCTGTCTTATTGACAAATAACTTACAACCATGGTTACCACAATTACGTTTCGACAATTTTTTCAGGTAAATGCTAGTACTTGATTTGGTTTAAACTAATACATTCAAAATTCATTCAAATTTTTCTCATATAAAGAATATTTAGTCGGACATTAAACGTTGAAAGGTATTAAGGATAACAACGCTTTCGGTCAACGTATATCCCTCGGGCCAAAGGCCCTCGGAAAACACACCATCGACCTCAAGCGTTATTATCTTTATAATACCCTTGATACCTTAATAACTATATTGGATGACACAAATAGGTGTCCTTCGAACTTCTTAATAAAAAATAGATATTACCAGTTAAAGAATATATCGATAAAGTTATACTTCCCACAAGAAACATCCTGTATATATCATTTATATTTGGAAAAATTCTCAAAAAAAAACTTAACGGGTTTGAGTTTTTGCTAAACTTTTTTAAACCTTATCGAATTTATCCACTACTTTGGTAATGCACTGTATAAAAGGTAGGTCCATTTTTCTAATAATCAATTATAGTGCAAATATGTAATTAACTTATATTAAAATACATTTTTCGAATGTTTCTTTTAAGACATACTTCAAAGAGCTTAACTTTTATCCAAATTATTAATTAGGTACCTTTATATAACCGTTTTAAGGGCTTTCCGACACAAATTAATTACCAATTTATTGGAAAAGTTGTAACCTTAATTAATCATTTTAACGCATGATGTCAGATTACAGTACAAATCCGTAGTATTGTTAGTTACCTTTTATTTATGATAAAGTACTTATATGCCATTGACTATGTACTTTAAAAAGGAACAACAACGTTGAATTAATTTTATTGTTCCATACGTATAATTAATCCCTGTAATATGGAAAAACCGCTGCTACCATTTTAATAGGTGCCTTTTTTTAGATAGAGATGTATTTGTCCACTTCTTAATTCAAATTCTAAAAACTTTTTGTACACATAAGTTAACAAAAAAGTTGTTTAAAACTAAATACTATAATAAAGTAAATAACAAAAAATCCTATTATAATGTCACATTTTTAAGGCAAATAAAATTTATTTGACAATCCTAGATTTAAAAAACAAACCAAAAAAGGAACAAAATGCATTTTTTTTATTTTTTTAAATTTGACCCATAACTTTTTTTTATGTAAATTTAAGTATAGGTATTGCTTTATAGAAAAAGAAGCTGTTATCATATCCTTTAAAACAGTTTTCGGTAAAATCTTTAGGATTTGTGCTAATCGAGATATTAGTTTTTGAATTTGGCTATTTTTATGGTTTGTTTCCCACTTTTAATGTTTTCCTTCAGACTTTGTTCGATACCGTTTTTCCCTGTGTATGTTAGTATACACAATATGGCATAAAAAAGCCCATTTTACGACATTTAAAGCAGTGTCTAAGTAAAGTATGTAGAATTATTAGTAATCGAGATATAATATTTTTAAATTAAGGAAGTAGTTTATATTCTGTGATGTTGTGTAGAATTAAATAAAACACTTTCTTTTACCACATAATTTTTATTGACGAGCCATCATCATTAGCCTAGATACAAGATTACTTATAAAAAAGATATACAAAAAGCCAACTATTACAAAAAAGATTACAAATTTTAATTTTATTTTAACAAAAAAATAAAAAAAAACAATTTAAAAAATTAAGTCTTGTAATTAATCAATTTTCTTATAATAGTTGACCTTTTCTACTTGTTTCTCGTAAGTTATGTTATTTTTAGGCTGATCATGACCATGTCTATGGCAAAAACATGTCCCTCTCTCCCCAGAGCTTTATGACTCGTCAATAAAACAACTTATGTGGTGAAAGACAGTGTTTTTTTCATTCTATACAACGCCACAGAATATGGTCTAATTCCCCAACTTTGAAATTCCATATCTCAGTTACTATTGATTCTACATACTTTACCCAGGCACCGTTGAAAGGTCGTAAAATAGGCTTTCTTTTTTATGCTATATTTTCTATATCGTAATCCTCAGGAAAAAGTTATAGGACAAATTCTAAAGAAAAACATTAAAAATTAGAAACAAAAAAACGATGAGAATAGCCAACAAAAAAGTAATATTCTGGTGGCTACAAATCCCAAAGATTTTCTCCAAAAACCGTTTTAAAAAACATAAGTGCATAGAATGTGAGTTAAAATTAAAAAAAAACTGAAGAGTTGACAAATCTACCCCTACCTCAAATATGCACCCGCTTAAATGGTAGCACTCTGCGGTTTTTCCATATTTTAGGGTTAATTGAACATATAAAATAAAAAACCTCTTTAACGTTGTAGTTCCTTTTACCCCTTTTTTAAAATATTTAATAGCTTATTATGTTTGACTTTTATTTTATAATTATTTTTGTATTGGATTTTTTTTGTTATAATTAAAAATAGAAATGTGTTTATAATATAACTTTTATTTTCATAAATGGACTTAGAGTTATTGACCTAGGACTGTTTGGGGTTGTTATTAAATAGCTACCACGCTAGGTACAACACATATAGTGTTTTTAGGATGGTTTTCTGCCTAAGATTAAAAGCAATTTTAGTAGGTGGATTTAATACAGGGTGTTTTACTAATGACAAGTTACACTTTGGCTGCTTAGACTTGGTTTAAAACTTAGTTTATTCGATGTATGTAAAAAACAATTTTTATGTTAATTGGTGGTTAAGTTGAAAATTAAAACTTGGCTGATTACGTTTTCTTATTTTATTTATTTTGTTACAGGTAAGGAAAGTAGAAATGGTAAATTAATGGTTTGGGGTAAGTACAATAACTTACCTGGTTTTTAAGTTTAATATCAATAAAATGTGCCCTTAAAAAATGTCTGCAAGATTTTACAAAAAAAAACAAGATTTAATTTAAAAAATTTCTTGCACTGAAAAGTACATATATCTGTATTTATATTCGAGTGAGCAAAAAAACGTATACTTTTTGAGGTTTATTAATATTTATTTTAAATAATAATTTTAAGAACTAACACTGTTAGCAAAAAATCTCGTAACTAGAGCGTTTTTTTTTTAATTTTGTAATAAGATATCTAAGATATTTGGTTCATTTATAAGTTTTAGATTGACTACATAAATGCTTTTTAACCAAGCTGACTGGTAAAAAATATTGCGTAAAATGCATTATCGTATATATTTTCTCCTCAAAAAAGCATAAACTACGAGTACGCAAATGTGCACCTGAGTAAATCATAAACATGAATTATTAAACTTAAACTCGTTTAAAATAATGGCAGCAAGTTGTACGGAACAGATCCAACCTTTAAAAATCAACATTAAGGTTAAATTTTTAGTTTTAACGCATTTTATATATTTTTAAAACTTTAATAAAATATTTTATGTTTTTAATAATGCAAAAAAAACCACGAAAAAAACAATTTAAAAAAATTTTTTGGCCCCCAGAAAAATTTATAATATATATTTAAAAAATTTAAATATTAATAATTTTTTTTAATTACATTAATTTAAATTATATATATATATATATATATATATATATATATATATATATATATATATATATATATATATATATATATATATATATATATATACTTAACAAGTGTTTTTTCTCGAACCATTCATAATATATTCTTTTATATTTTCTTGGGCTTAGTGGTTCTTGTTTTTTTTTTTAAATTTCGAAATAAAGGGTTTTCATTTCCTTTTTAATTTTATTCACAAACGTTTCGGCTTGTTTGGCCTTTCTCAATGTCTACAACAAATATATTTTATTCTTAACAAGTTCAATTTTAAACACAATTTTTAAAATATGATGTGGAGGATTTTTTTACAATTTAAAATTTATCATCATTATATGCTATCTAAACAACCTAGATTTCTTCTGACTTACCCATAGGAGGATAATCCATTTAAAATAAAAGCATTACACAACAAATTAAAATTTACATGTCAAACACTAAAAACTATTCAGAAAGACAACAACACACAATCTGTACATTCATAGTTATACGGTTAAAATATTACTATTAAGAATTGGCTCAGGAAATTGAGATGCTGGTATGTTTTTTTTTCCCGGTGTTTGTGGTTTTTATTTTATTTGATTATAAAAATATAATTATATTTTTTCCCAAACCTGATTTTATTTTAAGTATAATTGTCAACAATTCTCGTTATTTAATTTATTACGTTATAATAAATTTTACTTAAATTTTTTATGTCGGTCCTGTCATTTATTGCATTTGTGTTTTTTTTAATGTAAAGCATTTCCATAAATTCTCTTTTGATTATTAAATTCAGTTTTTAAAATTTTGGTGGGCTTGAAAGTTAAACTTTTGTAATGTTTGGCTTTGTGTTTTGTTAATGCCGTTTTATTTTTTGTCATATTTGTGGCCATTTAGTCGGTTTTGGAGTATTGAGTTGTTTGGCCTATGTATACCCCTTACAGTCGTTACAAGGTATTTGATAAATTGTATGGGTCTTTTTATTTTTTGGTGTTTTTTTTACTTTTTAGAGAACTAAAATGCCTTTGCAAAAGGTTATGACTTTTGTGACATACAGAAATATTTTGTTGTTTAAAATATGTTTGTAGATTTTCCGATAACCCTTGTATATATGGTATAGATAAAAAGTTGGTTGTATCTTTATTTGGTTGGTTTTGAGTATTATTATTTAGTTTTTGTATTCGAGAATTGAATAATGAATTAATTAACTTTTTTGGATAACTATTTTTAATGAGTATATCCTTTGCTTTTTTAACAGCTGTATTTCTGTATGTCGGGTCGCTAAGTTTTAGTGCTCTGTCAGCCAGACCAATAACTACAGATTTTTTTTGGGCAATTCCTGAGCCAATTCTTAATAGTAATATTTTAACCGTATAACTATGAATGTACAGATTGTGTGTTATTGTCTTTCTGAATAGTGTTTAGTGTTTGACATGTAAATTTTAATTTGTTGTGTAATGCTTTTATTTGAAATGGATTATCCTCCTATGGGTAAGTCAGAAGAAATCTAGGTTGTTTAGATAGCATATAATGATGATAAATTTTAAATTGTAAAAAAATCCTCCACATCATATTTTAAAAATTGTGTTTAAAATTGAACTTGTTAAGAATAAAATATATTTGTTGTAGACATTGAGAAAGGCCAAACAAGCCGAAACGTTTGTGAAAAAATTTAAAAAAGGAAATGAAAACCCTTTTTATTTCGAAATTTAAAAAAAAAAAACAAGAACCACTAAGCCCAAGAAAAAAAAAAATATAAAATTTTTTTTTTTTTTTTTTTTTTTTTTTTTATATATATATATATATATATATATATATTTTATATATATATATATATATATATATATATATATATATATATATATATATATATATATATATATATATATATATATATATATATATATATATATATATATATATATATATATATATATATATATATACTACACAATTATACCCAGCCTTTATTTTAATAAAAACATATAGCTTTCAAATTTTAGGATGCTATAATATATCATAAGATGCTGATTTTGGATATTATAACATGTCTCTATCACTTCCGGTTTAACCGGAAACGACATCAACTTTGATTTTTTCAATGGAATACCCTGTATATTTTTTAAAATTTGATTCTACAAATCATTTCTCATATAAAATGTATATTATTCCTTACCTATCTCGGCTAGTTTCTGAGAAAATGGCGATTAAAGATGTCTAAACTACAGCATATTATGCGTTCTATGGGAAAACAAACGAATGATATAAAAATTATTATGTTTAATTTAATTTTTCTGAAGACTCTACTGTGGAGGTCATAATAAAATACTCCGGCTTTACCGAAAGTGCCGAAAATGGACTTTTCCAATAATGTTACTCAAAAATTTAAATGCAACACCCTGTATATTTTTTTAAATTTGGATTCTACAGGTTATTCCTGATATAAAATCTGTATAATATCCTATACCTATCTTTGTTAGTTTTTGAGAAAATGGCGATTGAAGATGTCCAAACGACCGCATATTATGCAGTTTTAGGGGAAACAAATAAACGTTAAAAACATTTAATATTTTTTAATTTAACTCTAAATTATTTTTAAATTAGCTACTTAAATAAAAAACTAATATTAAAATAACAAAATTGCTCCAAAGAGACGCCTGAATTATTTTAAGCTTATTAATTTTCTAAAATTTATAATCTATCTATAACTGCATAATGTGCGGTCGTTTGGACATCTTTAATCGCCAATTTCTCAAAAACTAACAAAGATAGGTATAGGATATTATATGAATTTTATATCAGGAATGACCCGTAGAATCCAAATTTAAAAAAATATACATGGTGTTGCATTTAAATTTTTGAAGTAACATTATTAGAAAAGTCAATTTTCGCAGCACTTCCGGTAAAGCCGGAAGTAGTTTTATTATGACCTCCACAGATAAAGTCTTCAGAAAAAATTAAATTAAACATAATAATTTTTTATATTATTTATTTGTTTTCCCATAAAACTGCATAATGTGCGGTAGTTTGGACATCTTAAATCTCCATTTTCTTAAAAACTAGCAGAGATAGGTATAGGATATAATTTAGATTTTATATCAGGAATGATCCTTAGAAACCAAATTTTGAAAAATATACAGGGTGTTCCATTAAAAAAAACAAAGTTGATGTCGTTTCCGGTTAAACCGGAAGTGATAGGCACATCTTATAATATCCAAAATCGGCATCTTATAATATAATATGTAATTCTAAAATTTGAAAGCCATATGTTTTTATTCAAGAAAATAAAGGGCTGGGTAGTGATTTCGTTGTCACCCGGTATATATATATATATATATATATATATATATATATATATATATATATATATATATATATATATATATATATATATATATATATATATATATATATATTTTATTTATTTATATTATTTTTTTCCTGTTATCCTATGACTTTAATCGAATTATTTTATAAATGGTTTCCATTCTCTTTAATTTATCATTGAATTAGTATACATTTAGTTTGCTTTTTATTATTAAAATTATAATTATTAAAACAAGTATTTATGGTAAAATGTCGGCTTTTCATTATTTTATGTTAAATTTATTACTTGATAAATTTATGATTTATACATTAACAATTTAAATAAAATACTATAGTATTTATGCACATTTATAAAATTTATTGTTGAGCAATAAAAACTGGCCTATTAATATTTAGACGATATTTAAATCATTCATTTACATTATAAGAATATTAAATTAATTTATCTAGTTTTCCAATTATCTGTTACAAGTTTTTGTAAAGATGTAAATTGATATAACTAAAAAACTTAGTTTTAAGGAAATGATTAACATAAAAAATTTAAGCTTACAGTAATTAAATCTTTACCAAATATTTTTTACGTCAAATAGGGAATGGTAACCCCAATTAATATATTTATGCTTTTTCAGTTCTTTTGATTTTTAGCTAAAAACTAATTTTTATGTTTTTTTAACCTATCTCACTTTTCCTGAAAACATATATTTTGGTGGCATAGTGGTCAGTGACCCTGTTCAGCATGCGGGGTACCGGAGTAGAAAAGTTTAACTTTTTTAATTATGTTTTAATAGGGAATCACCAAGAAAAAAGTTCTGGATGTTCTGAAACCTAAAATGCAATCAACAGATATCATTTTTTTTTTAATTTTGTACGAGGAATGTTAAAAAATATAAATTTTGCTTAGGAGTAAAGTACCTTTATATTTCAAAATATCAAAAATTGTTATTATAAAAAGTTGTTTGGAATTAAAAACTATGTTTAAGTATGCAATTACATTCTTCTAATTAAAAAAAAATACAAATTTTACTGGCATTTCTACTTAATTTCTACCAAATTTCGCGAAATACAACTGTTGATTTGAATACCATTGTCAAATATTGCTTGTCCATCCCAGAATATATGTACAATAATTACTCTCTGACATGTACTATAAATACAGTTAAATTTTCGTTGTTTAAGTAGAGATGTTTTAAGAAATAAAAAAATATATTTTAAATTAATGCAACTGGAAATTTAAACGTGATTTTTATTTTAAAACAACTTTTTATAATAACAATTTTTGATATTGTTAAATACAAAGGTACTTTACGCCACTACTTCTACAAAAATTATGACAATTTTTTTTTGTCTTACCTCGTATAGGGTTGAAAAAAATTAATAATAAATGATTGTGTTTAACCTTTTAGAACATGTATATATATATATATATATATATATATATATATATATATATATATATATATATATATATATATATATATATATATATATATATATATATATATATATATATATATATATATATATATATATATATATATATATACAGGGTGTTCGGAAAATGCGTTAGGAAATTTTTAGAAATGATTCTACATAGTAAAATAATGTTAGTAAGTCATTTGGCAAAATGTCGAGATCACGATGATTACCGAGATACAGGGGTGCAAAGTTCAATTTTTAGTTTTAATTTTCCGCCATATTACATTTATTTTTCCATCAATTTAGTAAATTTTCGGCATATGAATCAAGCTCTTTAGGTTCTAATATTGTAGGTTAAAAGTAATTCTTTCGAACACCGCTAGAGGGCACTTTACCTGAAACACAAAATTTATTTACTCCCTATCTTTTTTATTTCAACAGATATTGCAAATTTGAATATACCAGCTTAAAGACAATTAAAAATTTAAAAAAGAATGTACTCTTCATCAATGTCAATAAACCTAACCATTTAGCCACTAATCGACATCAAAGTTTTCATCAGTTTTATCCAAATTAACCATGTATTTAAAAGGAATCAACAAGTCAAGTCGCCTTGTGTCAAATGAATTTGACAGCTAATGATTTTATAAGTATATCTATTAATAAATTTGTCAACGAAGAAACTTAACACCAATTTATTATATAACCAATCTTAATGGTAACTTACAAATTTGATTCTTTAAAAACGGAAAAATTATAACATATTTTCGAAATGCCCTCCATTCATTTCTATACATTTTCTAACACTCTTTGAAAAATTTCTTTTTATGCAAAAAGTATACCAACTGTATTTCTTATAATATCACAACCATTCATTATCCGTTGACGCAAATCATTTATATCGTTTACCGGCGTCTTATAGACTAAAGCTTTTAAATGGCCCCAAAAAAAGAAATCCATTGGATTAATATCTAAAGTATCAGGAAAAGATTCATTTAAGAACCTTTGTACAGCCACAATAAAATGGGGTGGAGCGCATTCCCATGTTGATTTCCCTCAGTGGTAAACCCTGCCATAAATGAGTTGCCTGGAAAATATCTATTGTGTAGGCATCGAACCTTTTGAAACGGTACAGGTTCTGATTACCTACTAATATTAATAGTTTAGATTAGCTATTTGGATACTTCACATGAAAATACCTTGACAAACTCCAAACGACTGATGAACTAAGATAAAAAGACTCTGATTCATATTGAACACCTGCAATATACCTTTAACCTACATAATATACCAAAAAGTTGGTATAATAATAAATAAAGGAAATTTTAAGTCCGGACCTACATGCGAGTACCCAAAGTTTATTGAGTTTTACAGCTAACAGTAGCTTAAGCAGGTAAAACAAATCAACGAATTATTGTGGAATGTACTGTACTCTACTTCTTTTTTTCAGCAATGTATGTTTATGGAAAATTATTTCAAACTCAACAGTAATGCAACCAATATTTGTCAAATTTCGCAAAAATTGACACAAGGTGACTTGATTTGTTGATTCCATTTAAATACATGGTTAATTTGGATGAAACTGATGAAAACTTTGATGTCGATTAGTGGCTAAATGGTTAGGTTTATCGACATTGATGAAGAGTACATTATTTTTTAAATTTTTAATTGTCTTTAAGCTGGTGTATTAAAATTTGCAATATCTGTCCAAATAACAACGACAGGGAGTAAATAAATTTTGTGTTTCAGGTAAAGTGCTCTCTAGCGGTGTTCGAAAGAACTACTTTTAACATACAATATTAGAACCTAAGGAGCTTGGTTCGTATGCTGAACATCAACTAAAGTGATGAAAGAATAAATGTAATATGGTGGAAAAACAAAACTAAAAATTGAACTTTGCGCCTCTGTATCTTGGTAACCATGGAGATCTCGACATTTTTCCAAATGACTTACTAACATTATTTTTCTATGTAGAATCTCCCCTTAACATTTCCTAACGCATTTTCCGAACACCCTGTATTTTATTATATATATATATATATATATATATATATATATATATATATATATATATATATATATATATATATATATATATATATATATATATATATATATATATATATATATATATATATATATATATATATATATATATATATATATATATATACATATATATATATATATATATATATACATACCTTTAGAGACATATCATTTTCTTTCTTACCTGTTAATCAACAGGTGAATTGGCCCTTACACAAAAACACCCACGGCAACAAAATGTTGTGTCTTGGTAACGATTTATTTTTCATAAAAATTAAGTGCCACACTTAATTTTGTAATGGAATGAAAAAGATTTCAAAAATATATTACTAATACATCATAACCCAAAAACTGACTACTGGTTTTAAAAAAATGTTGGCCGTTTCTTTGTTTATTAGGCAAAATGGTAATTAGGAATTGCCAGTATTTTTGTAATTTATTTTTGTATAAAAACAGTAATACTTTTTTAAAATTTGTTTGGTAGGTATTTTAACAATATTTATTTTACCTACGACTTCTTGTTGTATCTTTAATATTTGGCAAAATTTGTATAAGGTGCACTTTTCGAAAATAATTTATTAAAAAGAAAACAGTAAAATGTCACTTCTACTCATCCTGGACGTGCTGGAAAGATCGATCGCCTGTTTTGAGAAGCCATGCATCATATTTTAAACTACATAAACATAAGTAAATTTTCTGTATTCAATCTTATAAAATGTTTTACCTGATAATTTAAATGTGATGTATTAGTATACTGAAAGTTTTAAAAAACATAAGAGAACACCTAATGAAAGATTCCTTGGCTAAAAATAAAACAAAAATGTTATATAAACATAGCTCGAAAACGGCCTCATTTTTACGAAACAGGGTGTATAAGAAAAAATTTCAGAATTTTTCGTTAATTTTCAAGTCCGGTTTTTTGATTTAAAAAAATCTTGATACCCCTAAACATTGACCGAAACACACATTTTAGGTTTGTTCCAACAAGAAATCCGGTATCGTTTCGAAATCGTTTTTGAACTATTTTTTGGTGCGTTTAGACGCATGCGCTGCCTTAAAATAGTTTCGTGACGGTACGAAAAGTACAAACGTTGGATCGCTTTGTGGATCGTTTTTGGGACTGTTAAATCAAAAGTTTTTGAATTTTTTGTTTTAAAAATATAACCCTACTTTTCTACTTATTATTTTTGTGATCAAAGTTAGCAAATATCACTCATAATATCGTCACTCATCTTTAAAGATAATTAAATTTAATGATGTGCTGTAAAAATAAATGTTTTTGAATAATTAAACAAGCGAGGAAATAGAAAATGCTAAAGCACGTTGCACGCTATTCGCTAAATAAAGTTAGGATTATGCAGAAAAATTAAATTAAGTTAAAATAAGTTAAAGTCACACAAGAAAAGATAAACATTATGTGATCAAATAGCTTTAATTATACACATAAATAAAAAATTAAGTTAAGTTAAAAAGATAAACAACTTTTAACTTTTATAACTTATTTTAATTTTTTAACCTTATCATAAAATTAAATGAACGTTTCCTTTTTAAAATAATTAAACTCCCACACAATAACATCATAAAATAGGCTTACAGAAATTCGTCTTTCCTATGCGTTATAAAATAATGTAACAAAATTATATATTTTTTAGACAAATATTTATTTAAGAAGTTAACAAATTACCGGACAGCTGCCAGAGAGTGCACCAATAAAATAGAAATCACGAAAACCCTATTAACAGTGATTTGCCCTACGTATGCTAAATTTTATTGTTATTTTTAAACTGATTGGCATGTTTACACCCAAATGTCTTAATTTAAAATAACTTAGTTTTTGTTAACTTAAATTAACTTATCTTTTCTGCATAATCCTACCTTAACAGTAAACATATGAAGATGAAATATGAAACAATAAATATGAAACAGCTGTTAAAAATCAAAAATCCAGTGCCAAGATGTTCAATGCGCAAGTCAACCCAAACAGTTTTCAATTTAGGCCATGTATCAGAATTACCGTTCTGAAACCGTAACTAAACGATCCCAAGTTTTGTTGGTACACAAACAGGATCATCCGATAACCGTCACATCTCTGTCGGAACGCACTTTAATCACTGCGCATGAGCGTGATCGTTCGGTGACGGTTTTTCGACGTGCTGGAACAAACCTTTTATTAACTTGTTTTTACTATGGACCACCGGCATAGCTCTGGGCCACTTTATTCAATTTTTTACCAATATTTTGTCCTAATTTTCGCATTAACGTCATCGATATTTTGGATGCCTAATCCCTGCTTAGTTGTACATTCAAAAGGTATTTCTAGATTAACTTGATAAACCCAGAAGTTTCCAAAATATCTTAACTTTAAACTTAAGTGGCAGAAATAGAGTAACATTTAAAATTAAAGACATTCGTAATTTTTACAAAAAATATTTAAAGTATGCTCATAAACATGCATTTGATTTTTGTTGCATTGACAATTTAAACATTTTTTGTAAAAGTTAGAACTGTTAATACCTTAAAAATTACCTTTTTGTTGCTTGCATGTTTAAAATTTAAATATATTGAAAAGCGTTAAGGTTATGAAGTTAATTTAAGGGTATTTTTCATGTAGAACTAAGTAAATAATAGGTATCATAATTTAAACTTTTTACAGTACTACTACCAAAAAAGTTAATTATAATAAAATTGCCCGAATCTGAGCTATTGGTCCATACTAGTTTCTAAAGTATATTATCAGAAGGTGTACTTCGGTCAATGTTCTAGCTCTACCAAATCATATTTAAACTGAAACCCCATTTAAAAATAACTGAAAAATCCATATTCTTAGATTTTTTTTTTTTTTTTTTTTTTTTTTTTTTTTTTTTTTTTTTTTTTGCTGTTATAAGGGTCCCACCAAGATCCTATTAAACCTGAACCCCCTTTGAAACCCCCCTGCTCTCCTTTCTGAGCAAGTCCTCACACCCTGTACCGTTAAAAATGGAGTTTTAAAAGTTTTTGTTAGCTGGAATGTTTGTTTTAAGACCTTTAAAGCCCCTTTCCCAGGTACCAACGTACCCAGAAAATGGTCTTTTAAATAGTGGGATATTTTGACTATGCGCTGATTATTTATTCGTAGGTTTTACAGGGTAACTGCGGTTTCTTAACTAGAAAATATACCCAGAGAGTGCAAAAAATATCCATCTTGGAACAGTTATATTATGTATGCCGTCTAATTAATCGATAAATTACCTTTTAGCATAATAAGGTACGATTGTTCCAAAACCTCTACTTTCTTGACAAAAGTCAAGGTTAAGCTTGGCCCATAGGATGACAGAGGGATCTACACTTATGCCGATAATTTTCCGCCATATTTTTTTTTCATTAAAAATCGATTGGTTTAGATAGCATAGTGGGTATACAGTTGTAACACGGTATTAACGTTATAGCTATGTTCGCGATACCCATTTCTGTAAAATATCTGTTCAGCTTATCTATTTTGCCAATTACTAATATTTTATTGTTTACAAAAAAAATGACGTTCGCCGGAATCAAGGCCAACTGAGAAAATATTTGTTTTTTGAAATAAATGAGATTATAAACTCTTAAATTATAACATGTTATACATTTTTGAAATCAGAATAAAAAGCACTATTTGGCTGCGTAAAAATCCAATATGGCGTCCATATGAAAAAATAAAGTTGATGATGATTCTAAAAACCCGAAACGTAGAAAATAAAAATTGACTACTCGGTCATATTCTACAAAAAAAGTTGCTTTGAAGAAGTTTTTACAGATTTGAAAAATTTTCACAAAAAAAAAATATGACCGATTTTCGAAAATGCATGTTTCAGGTTTTTTCAAAATTTCTCAAAAACCTGAATAGATAAAACAATGTAGTAAACGGGATTAGCTTACTAACATAATTGTCCAAAACTTTCCCCATTTAACCGATTTTATATCTATCGTAGTTTCCAAGATGGGACATACTGTATATCGGAGCTGTTTTCGAGGACTTCTAACTAAAAGGCTTTATTGACGCTACTATTGGGAGATGTTCCATATTTTTTGAAAAAACCCTGTATATTTCCAATGTTCTATACTTTTTGTAATATCACATGTTTACTTGCCATCTGTTTGTCAGTGGCGGCCATAAAACCTAATAAAATTTAAAAGCCAGCCCTTAATTCAATATACCTTTTTCTCTCGGAGCCGGTAATGTCACCACGTTCGGCACCACCAGGGTCTAATTTCCGTCCCGAATCCATAAATCTGGCCGGAGCACAAAAACACACGATCCCGAGAGGATTCCTTCTTGGTCGTTATGCTGTAAATGGTGATGGCTTGATTGATGGGATCATTTTGACTATTTTAAAAAACATTTTTAATAAGCGATGCGTTTAATTAGCTTTAATATTTTTATATCACAATTTTTAAACAAAAAATAAATAAATATAGGAGAAAAACTCAAAAATTGTTATATAAAACAGCAATATGACCAATAGTCCAAAAGCCCCTGACCGCCGAACTTATGTCGTATAGTGTGTCTACCTAAGTTGGAATCATATGGAAAACTCTTTTAATATTGATTATAGAAAAAAAGGTTATAATTTATAAAATATTCTGCATGATCTTAAAACTTTGAAAAACAATCATCAAATATCTTTTTTTTTAGTGGTGTACGAAGCTTGTCAAAAAATATAAATTTCACCCAGAAGTAAAGTAGCTTTATTTTTGACAATATTAAAAATTGATATTCGAAAAAGTTAATTAAAAAAGGCGCATTCAGATACGCAATTATATCCATTTGCGTTTTTTGCTATTTTTTAACAATTTTTGTACACATTGGGCATTTAAATTACTCTTAATTTTATGAATTTTAGTAATGAACTATTATCTGTTTAAAAGATGATTACTCTTTTATTTTTTAATATGTATGTATTTGCAGAGCATCCTAGATTACATTAAATTTTCATTGTTAATAATGTGAAAGATAACTTTTCAGAAAGTGGAGAAAATCTTGTTTTTTAACGCAAATGGATAACTAAATATCTGACTTTTTAAATTCTGATTATTTTTTCTTTTTAACAATTTTTGATATTTTCAAAAATCAAGAACTTTAAGCAAAATTTATATTTTTTGACAAGCCGCTTATACGATCAAAAAAAAAAAAAGGTATTTTATAACCAACGAAATAAAATTAAATTATGTTATTCCATACCTACTGTTAATGGTTGTCTCTATGTTTAAATAAAACCCAAGATTAAAGCAATAACAATTAAATATGTTTTGGGGTTATGGCCCTGTCACTTATAACTTTAAATTGATCTGCATCACTTTTTAGTAATCGGGTATTATAGGTTATAGCACATTAATGACCATGAGTCATAAATGCAAAAGCTTACCAATTAAATTTGTGCGAATTTTTATGTTAATTAGTTCTTAACTTCCAGTTACCTTTAATTACATCGACAGTGATTTTTACTTTTGGAATTTCTATCTATGTAACACGGTAAATTTTTTGTAAAATAAAAAAATATGAATTGGCATTATACAGGAAGTATCCAAAAAATTTGTTTTTTTCATTATTCATAGCCTTAACATTATTGTTTTTGGTTTTAGGCCACCCATTCCCGATACTCCAATTTACGTATTATACACACAACATCAAAAGTTTTGGACCCCCCGTATATAATCTATTTGCTGTATGTTTATTGCGTTTTTGTTGCTAGGCAGAAAAGATGAGGTATTTGGTAAATAAACAAGATCAAAAATATTGACAGATAAAATATTTTTTATTTCTAAATTTTAAAACCTATTGGTCAGTTTTATTGAATATTTAGCAAAGTAAATTTTATAATTTTCTTTCAAAATAATGCCAGGACGTGAAATTAATGGTTTTGATAGGACAAGAATTGTTGCTCTGCATGATGCTGGACATTCCAATCATCATATACACAGGATGTTAAACATTTCAAGATCGTCAATTGTGCGAATAGTTCAAAGGTACCAAGAATTTGGGACAGTTGAAAGAAGACCACGTAGTGGTCGGCCTCGAATAACACATGAACGGGAGGATCGATATTTGGTTCAATATGCCCGTAGACATCGAACTGCTTCAGCTCCAGCCCTTAGAGCTTACTTTCAAGGTACGTTTCGCCGTATTATATCGTCCACTGCAGTTAGAAGAAGACTGCATCTGGCAAATCTTCGTGCAAGAAGGCCTTTAAGGGTACCCACACTACTTCCACGACACCGAGCTGCCCGCTTACATTGGGCGCGAGAACATAGGGAATGGCTTTTGCGGCAGTGGCGATGGGTCTTATTTACAGATGAAACCAGAATTGGACTGCAGAGTGATGACAACAGGCATAGAGTCTTGGTGGAGCCAGATCGTCAAGGGAGACTAAATTTTCCTCGAGAGGTTGCTCCCTATGAAGGAGGGACTAATGTTTTGGGGAGAAATCATGTTTAATCGCCGAACGCCATTAATTGCTATACCTTAGAATATGACAAGTCGAGTTTATATTGAAACTGTCATCAGGCCCATTATTTATCTATTACGCAACATTTTGGGCGAGAATTTCATCTTCATCGACGACAACGCCCGGCGACATCGCGCAAGAAAGGTTCATAAGGCACTTGAACAAGGACATATCAGCCGACTAGACTGACCAGCTAACTTGCCGGATATGAATCTGATTGAAAACATGTGGGATTTTGTCTCTAGAGCGGTTTACAACCGCATTAACTCACCCCAAAATGCGGAAGAGTTAGTTGCAGCGGCAGCAGAGGAATGGAACAATATTCCTCAAGAAACGATCAACCGCTTGATTGTTTTAATGCATATTCGTGTCAATATGCTACTGAGAAACAGAGGAGGTCATACTGACTATTGATTATTGATTGTTCGTCTTGGACAAAAAAAAAGTTTTGTCAATTTTTTTTTGTAATGAATTTACTTAAAAAATGCAATATTTATTTCTTATGTTGTTTAAATAATTGTTTAAATTTGTTAACAATATTGTTATTGGAAAAAATAACTTCACAAATAAACATACTTAAAAAAACATTTACTATTTTATTTAAAAAGGAAATAAATTACAGAATACCGGTGTGGTCCAAGACTTTTGATTTTGTGAGTATTTAATAAAAAATAGTTTTATCCGGTTTGCAGAGTGGTAAATGTCGCCTAATTCAGAACTTAAAGTACTAGTAAAAAAGTTGAAAGTTTCTCTCTGCAATATACCCCACAGGAGTGAGCAGTTTTGCCTAGTAAGTAGTTCGGATCGTCGTGGTTTGGCAGTTAACAGCAAAGATATATAAAATTATTACCCAAAATCGTCACAGTCTAAAACTTAATTTTTTGTAGTATTTCTTTGGGATATTATAAGAAATCGCACCTCGTCGATTAACAGACATTTATAGTATCGTGACAACCCCTCTACAGCCACCCTTAAACTTAAAAAAGTTGTAATTTTTATAACGTTATTATATAAAAGTTAGGTTTTTTCTACAAGTTAGTTTTATATACATTTTGGGTCTGCGAAAACTAACAATAAATATATTAAATTAAAAACAAGTTATTATAAAAAAATTCGAAATTTTTGATTAGTATTTTTAGTCGCCCTCTTTTCTATAAAAAAAATATTTATAAAGAATTTCCCAAGTTTAAAATATGACGTTTAGAATAACTTTTTTTTAAATCAGAACCCTAGTTTTTTTAGGAGTATTTTTTAAGCGCATAGTTATACATAACTGATCAATTTAAAAAAAAATTCTTGTCGTTTTTAAGATGAAATTATGAAATAGCAACATTCTACTTAAAAAGTTAACCATACTTTATTTAGATTACTAATGTTTTTAGTACATGCTACAATGCATAATGACTTTATTTAAAAATGTTATTTTTAATAAAAAAAAAAAAAACTGTAAGACACATTTACCTTACCTTAAATCAAAAATATGCAACTAATAGGTAGTATCTCGCAAACAGCTGTGATTTCTGAAGTGTGTCTGTTTCTTCCGAAGAACATATGAAAAAATTCGGCTTTATAATATGATAACTTTGCTACCTGTTACCTGCCAAAGCGACGAAGATTCAAACTTCTTAGTATCCAACCGTTTATATCTCTGGGGGGTACATTTTGCACAAAAACTTTTACCTTTCATAGTATGATCGAAGTCTGGCGGTTACAAAGTCTTGCTCTGAAAGAAGGTCTTTTAAAAAGGGGATGAAAACATTTTTTTTTACATAAATATCGCGACAAAAAAAAATGTTTTGCACTTTTTTAAATTAACATCTAAAATAATTATAAATTCAGGGTTCCACCTTGTATTTCTCCTAATATTCCATTATTGTTGTTTTATATAGCACTTTTGTATAATACTCTTTAACCACAATAAAAGAAATGCTGTCTTGACTGGCCGTCTGGACATATGATTTACAACCATCTCGTAATTTATGATGGAACAATACACATTTTATTGACTTCCAAATTTATTATCTGAAACTCCAAAACTCGTAGTGGGAAAGAAAAATTAAACAGTGGTCATTAATCACGGACTTTATTAGGCTGGTAGAACATTAAATTGTTCTAAAAATGAAGTGGGACTGGGCCATTTTTCTTAATTTTAATTAACTTTTGAAAACTTGACGTATACACCAAATCTGGATTAAGATATCACTTATGGACAAATTATGCGTATAATTTTTACAATTGTGATGTTTTAAAAAAAAGGACTTTTATGATGAACTTTTAAAAATAGGAGACAATAAAATTTAGAGAAAAAAACCCACTGTTCTAAAAATGTTGTTTATTAATGTAAAAAATAAATAAATATAATTATAGAGTTTTAATTATTTTATAAATTTTGTCTTAGTAATATTGTAGTTCTTTAAATTACTTATGGGACTGGAGAGTTTTTGCAACACAGAGTCAATTGATTCTTCTTAACTTACAGATCACCTAAAAAAAAATAAAAAATAAACATTGTATCAACGTAATAAGATAAGTCGATTACTGTTTTAGATGAGCTTTTTTAAAAAAATCTGCTAATAATTAAACTATAAATAAAAAATATTATCCGAACTTTGCTTTTAAAATTTAAAAAATTTTGGGAATTTTTCAGTAATTTCTGAATTAATGTCACAAATAACAAATAAGTTTGTTGTAACAAAAACGTTTATTATTTCTTAAAATACAAATATGGTGATTTATTTGATTTTGAATGTTAAAATTACCTTTGCATTATACTAATATAACCAAGAATTATTGAAAAAAAAATATTGGGACTACAGAGTTATCTTTATTTAATAATATAAAGGCAGTAAGAAAGTTTTCTTTGTTAAAATACTGAAAGCGTTTTCGACTATTCTGTGATTATTATCAAATGCATGGTGAAAGGTTTTTAAATTGTGAATTTATTAGATATTGATGCTCTTTTATGCCTTTGGTCAATAGTTTGTAAGTTTCACCTGTATAAAATTTATTAGATTTACAAGGGATTTTAAAAGTAACATTCTTTTTAATTTTGCTTTTGGATTTTTAAGCTTTAGTAGTGTTTTAAGTTTTAAAAACAGTAATTGTTCTCCTAATAATCAGATAATATAGAAAAAATATTTTTATGTTGCAAATTAAAAGAAAACGATTTTCTTAAAAAAAATGAATTATGCCTTAATAGCTTATATTTCTTACTAAATGTTTTCAATTAAAGTGTATTTCTATTTAAATCCATATAATTTGAAATATATTGTAATATGCAATTTAAATGGGACCTTATAAAAAGAAATTAAAATAACTAAAATAAAATAATACCACCAAGAAATTGTGCTCTTTAAACTGTATTGGAAATAAGGATGCTTTGTATTTCGTGTAAAATTTAAATAAAATTAATATTCTAGCAAAGCGCTTTCGGTAAAAACCATTGTCAGTGCTATCTGTAAGTGAAAATTGAACGATGAAAACAAATTGAACAAAAGTTTAAATATTTTACATAACTGTTATTGTTAAAAAGTCATTTTAATATATATTTTTTTATTAAGTATGTAATAAATTTAGGTATTAAAAGGTAACGGATGTTAATGAAAAGTCAAAAATATGTAAATTTGGTATAAAAGAAAAAACAGGAAATGTTTAAAACTTACTCTTTAGGCAGGAGTTACACCATTTAGAGTGTACAAATGTAAACAGGACATCGACAAACTATCACATTATAAAATTAAAAAGTAAAATTTATGATTATGTTAGGTTAAGAAACCAGATAATGTATTATTAAAAAGTAAACCAAGACTGACAACTAATCCAAAAAAGCAGAAAAGGATGTACGACTCCAGGGTTAGTTCGAGTGTAGTTAATGTTAAAAGAAACTAAAAATTTAAACTGATGTTCAAAAAGGTTGTGATTTAAAAAAAAATAAAAACTTTTAAGAAATGTAATAATGAGATTTTTCTTTTGACTATAAAAATTAAATTGTAGTTTACGAAAAAAAACAACAAACGCACGAAATACAAAGTCTCTTAATTTGTCACATTTTTACGTGCATACTACTACCATTAACTTTTGTTTAAAATATATTATCCTTTTTTTTCTTTGTTGCAAAAGTTTCAGAAAACTTTTGCCTTAATTTTCTATCGCCCTGTTTAAAAAATGTGTTAACCTATTTTACTTTCGTAAACTAATTGTATTTTAATAAATCATATTATTTTATATATTCAATACTTCCTCGAGATCTAAAAATATTT
Source organism: Listronotus oregonensis (assembly GCA_019359885.1). NCBI lineage: Eukaryota > Metazoa > Arthropoda > Insecta > Coleoptera > Curculionidae > Listronotus > Listronotus oregonensis. The sequence continues at coordinate 28,277 of JAHBCN010003412.1, read as the reverse complement.
TACTTAGGTTTTTCGCATTGTTTTAACCTTTTTGTGTAATTTATTTTTACCTTAATGACAGCTTACAAAGGTTCGTAAGAAGCCTTAAGTAAAGTATCAAGTACCGTGGATGCTAAGTTTTGAGATTTTAACCCATTTTTCTCCCGTTTCGTTAATAATGCCTAAGTACCAAAACATGCAGAAATTGCATTTCACGATACCTTTTTAAAACACCCCAAACGTTACAAAAAAACTATTATCATCCATCCAGTTACTGACCGTCCCAAGCGTTGCCCTACTTTGCTGATCTTACGAAAATCAGCATTACAACGCGTCAAAGTTCTATCCATATGAATTTTGCAAAACAATATAATTTTTAATATTGTTTATTATTTTTTTTAAATAAGAGTTGGAAGTAAGGATATTTGAGAAACCTAATTGTATTTAAATTGTAACTATAACATGTATTTAATTTTACACATTTTTACAAACCAGAAATCACGGCAAAACGTTTATCTAATAATATTTTTTTAGTAACTGTAAAAAAAGGATTTTATAAAATATAAATCAGCTATTCATTATTCGATAAATTAAGTCAAATCAAGTCCTGACCTCGACTCATGCAGCCGGCCAAGCACTTTATTTTAGAAGAAACGTGCGGGGAATATTATTCTTAATAAAGTTTCTTTTCGTTGGACGATGTGTCAAATTATCCTTTAAATCAAAAATATCCACCCTAGATATACGTTTTTTATGACTTGATATTTTTACGATTCTCGGCTATGCACTTTTAAATAAAGCTGTTTATATTTATTACTTTATAATAAGACATTGTTTTGTACCGAATGATATATGAAATAAGACATAAATACTATTCAAGTAATACTATGTTTTACAATTCTTCCGCTGAACTTTTTAAATGGCGGCTCACACAGTAGATTTAATACAGGGGAATTATCGGTCATTAACTTAAGCTTATGTGATTCCGCTCTGATAACACTTCGTCTCTCCTGGAAAGTTTTTTTTCCAGGCAGTAATCATTACCCGATCAGGATCGTCGATTCCTCCTTATGCAAACATTTCAACGATTCGTATATACCTAAATGAAGAAGTGAATCAGCTAATTGGCAAGAGTACTCAAACTATATTAGCATAGTCATAGCAGACTGCAAAATTACCGACAACATTGACAGAACACTGGCAAATTTCAATGGTATTATAATAAAAAGTGTAAGGCTCTTTATTGGAAAGACAAAGAAAAAAAAAGAGGGCAAAACATCTTTAAACAAGTATGAGGGCATCAAACTACATTTAACAAAATATAATTCCAGCGACTAAAAGCAAAGGCTTAGTTGGAAATAAATATAGCTAAGGAAAATTCGTAAAAGCAATAAGTCTCCGAAATAAATAGTTTTACTTCTATGAACAGAAGTCTAAAAACGGATTAAGAAAATATTCGGCCTTAAATACTACTCTCAATAAACTTTTTTAAAATTAACGGCAAATTTACCTGCTCTCTTTAGGAAATTGCAAATATTTTAGCATCTACCTACAAACAACACTCGTGTAACAACATCTTTTATGCCACTTTTCTCAGAAATAAATTGAAAAAGACCTTACCAACTTATCCCTGGATTAGGATGAGAAAATTTCTATTAACTTCCACTAACCCAAAGACTTTCTTAAGAATCTTAAATACTTTAGTCCGGGTTCCGACGATATATCTACTTTATTCCCAAAACACCTGCCTACCCAAGCAACATACCATCTTCTCAAGATATATTACTACATTTGGAGACAACGTAAATACCCCTTATTATAGCTACAAGCTACAAGCTACAAGGAAGCATTACATTTGGTAGAGTTAGCATTCCTGGAATATTAAGAGTAAATGTTTAGCCTTAATTCAAAACTTTCTACAAACAAGATCTTTCCAAGTAAGAGCCAACAAGTGCTTTCTGATTCTCATACCTAAGAGAACGGCAGTCCACAGGGCTCCATAATAAGCTCTATGGTATTTCTAATTGCTATTAATGATATAATTAAAAATCTGCCGAAGCCTCTAAAGGCTCGATTATATGCCAACGATTTAGTGGTGTACATTAAAGAAAAGGACACAACTATAATGACTGCCATAATACAGACATTCCTCACACAACGCGACAAAACCCATGGCCATTATATTCTCCAAAAAACCGCAAATAACACACCTACTTTGTAATTATATAACCAAAACCTACCGTATTAATCTTCCGGATAGCACTTAGGCATGTGGTTAGATTAAAAACTCAACTGGAAAGAACATATTCGACATTTAACACTTACTTGCAACAAAAACCGTTAAAAACGCTATCTAATCATAATTGAGAAGCCAATTACTCTACTGTTTTGCTGCTATATAAATATTTCATTAGATTTAAGATAGATTAGAGTTCGATCGCTTATGCTTCTGCCAGCAAATCAACGCTAAAATCACTTGACCTAATACTCAACACCGCCCTCAGAATTGTCCTTGGTGCTTTTCGTATTACCCCAGTAGTTTCTACATTGAAACTGAAGAATTATCGTAAATAACAAATGCATTTTTTAACACTAACACATGCCACATCAATAGCATCAAACATAAATAAACCACTCGCCACCAATGCTTCTTACAGACAAATACACAAAGTATTTTAATAGAAAACCATACACAACAAAGCCCTACCACGAAAGAATAAAAACGTATCCAAATTATCTTGATACTGAAGTTCCAGACATTTCCCGGTGAACATCACCACCATGGACCATAGACATCCCTGAATGCGATACCGCTTTCATTCTTTTTATTACACAACACCTGCAGCTCAGTAATTAAAAACTCTTTAAATAATATAACTGATACCAACTTTATAGTCTTTACAAAGTGTTTACCGATGCCTCAATATCCAAAGATAGGGTTGGAGTCGTTGGAGCCGCATTTGTAACACCGTACTCCACCAATATATTTAAATTTTCTCCTCGTACCAGTATATTTACTGCAGAACTTTATGCTCTTTACTAGGCACTTAGACAATTTTTTCCACCTTTTCAAAAGCTTTGCTTCTTACTGATTCCCTAAGTTTCCTCTTAACAATCCAACATTTACATCTAAAACATCCAATAGAAAAATTAATAAAAACATATTTATTAAGGGCCCCAGAATATAATAAAAAAATCAAATTTATTTGAATCCCTTTACACATTCGCATACAGGAAAATTAAGACGCAAATAAAAGTGCGCACCATGCAACATCGAGTGCGAACACTGAACTGACGCGCCTTTGTCAATCCAGTGACATAGAGTCATTTATTAAAAACTGAGTGTTACACCCATATAAACCTAAATGGGACATCTTGAGTACCAAGCTCAGATCAATTAAACACGATTTTAACCTATGGAACCCTAGTCTGTCAAAGTCCCTGGTCTAACAACCGTCGTACACAAATTAGTCTCACCCGCCTACGCCTGAGATTCACAAAAATCACTCATATTTACCTATTTTCCAACAGTGACCCCTGTGTGAAACAAGTAAAAATTTGCTCAGTGGAGAACTTAATTGCTAATTAAAAGCAATAAACATTTTAAATAAGCTATAAACCTATGTAAAGTAGTTAGGGTGGATGCGTCTTTTCTAAAAAAAATATGTTGTGGGTTGATATTTTTACCGACAATATTGACTATAATATGAGTGACTTAAATCTAGTATTAAAGATTGTTTAGAATCTCAAATACATTTTAAAAATGTATGATTTTAATATGAGCTAATGCGTAGATTAATTAGTTTTAAATCACCGTCAATTTACAGAATAATTGTATTTAAAACCTTTAAATTTTTTAACATTTAAATTTAATAATTTATAAAAGATTAGTAAAGATAGCGAATTTTTTTCGGATGTTTTATGTAAAATTACTATTGGGAAGTATAAAGTAAGTCCATTATTTCTCAAGTTATTTAAAAAAAAACTTAAATTTTTTATGTCCCTACATTTACAAAAAAATTACTCTCTTGGGCAATTTACAAGCTGTAAGGAACCAGTCTCTTTCTTATAAATATTCTCAGGGCTTTTTTCTTTTAATGATGCCGGTATAAATCTTTTTCTTTTAAAGAAGCAACGTAAAGTTCTACTCATATGCGTATTATTATGTTTTTTTGTCAAGCATTAAAGTTTTTACTTTTATCAGTCTTTATTTTATGAAAGTACTCTTTTAGTCAACCGCATCTTTAAATCTACATGTATACTTAAGAATTATTTTCTTATTAATTTTATATATATATATATATATATATATATATATATATATATATATATATATATATATATATATATATATATATATATATATATATATATATATATATATATATAGTAGGTTTTTAAAAATTTTAACATTTTTAAATAAAATAAATTCCGAATTTTTTCGAAATAAGGGTTAAAAAATTTAAATTAATTTTTTCTAATTTTTTAAAAATTATATTAAAATAGAGAAAATGGTTTTTAGTTTATGCTTTTAATTTAATTTAATAGGTTTAATTGGAAAAATTTTTTTTTAATTTTGCATCAAAAACTTTTTACGGGTTCATTTTAAAAAAAAAATTTTTTGCTTTTTTTTTTTAAAAGTTACGTTAAATTTTGATACCTTTTCAGTTTTGATGAAAAAAACACATTAAATTTTATAAGCAAAATTTTAAAAAAAAACTTAATTAAAAATTTTTTTAATTTATTAATCCCAAAAATTTTTTTTTTTTATTATGATTTGCAAAATTTTAAATAATGCTAAAAGAGGTTTAAATTTTAAAAAAAAAATTTAAATTTTTTAAAAAATTTAAAATTTTAAAAATTAAAAAAATTTAATATATTTATATTATATATATATATATATATATATATATATATATATATATATATATATATATATATTATTTATATATAATATATATATATATATATATATATATATATATATATATATATATATATATATATATATATATATATATATATATATATATATATATATATATATATATAATATTTTAAATTTAGAAATTTATTTAAAATTTAGGCAACCCCAATATAGCTAAAATTTAAAAATCTTGTGATTTCTTCTTATTTTTTAGTGATACGCCACTACTGTTAAATAACCGATTAATACTTAAACGTGTATATAAACCCTGTAAGCAAACCAATAAAAAAAGGTCCTTTAATAAAGTATGTTATACGGAGGCAGTAAAAAATATAGAATCTATAAATGATGACTCGACAGTTCATCATCCGGTGAAAGGGGGTTGCTAAAATAAAGCACTGACCTTAAATTTTATAGTCGGAAGCCGCTGGGTTAGCACTTCATTCTAGACAAAACGTTCGAGAAAAATTATTCTTTTGGCTCAGAGATGTCTGTGCTTTTAAATAAAAAATATCTACACCAGACGGATGTCTTTTACGAGCCAAAGATTTTATAAACTTCAGGCTATTTTTTTAAAAAAAATATGGACATCTTACAGAGTTTGGTAATTTGAAAGCTATCTTTGAAAGTCGTTGAGTGTAATATGCATAAAACATGTGTTAAACTAAAACGATTACATTGTTTCCTTACTTAATTTGAGAATATCTTTAAAATAAATATTTAACATCTGAGCTACTTCGGCATCGTAACGATTAATAACTATCTCATAATTCTTAGAAAAATAATATACGTTTCATTGATTTCCAGATTTATCGTCTGAAACCCCAATAACCTGCAGACACAAACAAAAATTATACACTGGTCATTAATCACTTTATTTATTGGACCAAGATCATTAGGTTACACAGAATATAAGACATTTATATTTTTTGAAAATTTTAAATAAATTTGGTTTTCTTAGTATATCTATTAAAATATATTTTTATAACGGGTCAATCTTGTGTTTATTACAATAAAATTACACCTGTTGAAACTAAGCCATTTATACAGGGTATTCTGCAATAGGCACAAAATATTTTAGGGTATAATAGCCTAACCCTAATAGCATAAAAATGATTTATAAACTTGATTAAATAACTACTTTTTAAGAGCCCTCTAAAATAGTAATGTTAAACATGTTTATTTTTTGCCTAAGATTATTATAAAAGCTCAAGATAAAATCGCTTAATTTTAAGTTTTATATCATTTAATTTCTTTTTAAATTATATTTTTTTTATAGGAGTGTTTCATATTAGGTGGGGACAAGACCAGTATTGCTACAAAATTCTTATTAATAAATTTAATATATTTTTGACCAAAAAATTTTTTTTACCCTTTTATACAAAAAAAAATGGTGAAATAAACCTTTATTAACGTCTATCCATTTTTTCTGGGGGCTTATTTTTGGAATTATACAAAGTTTTTTAAATAGGATATTTTTGTTACTATAATTTAACTAAAAAATAGTAAATTCCGTCTATGTAGGCCCTCAATGACAAAAAAAAGTTAAGGGAAAAAGTATTTTCTTAATTTTTGTGTCAGAAAATTTAAAAACTTATTTATTTGATAAATACGACATTGAATAATTAAAAAGGAAAGATGACTTATATAATATATTTTTTTAAATTCTGGATAAAGCAAGGGGTTTCCCCTTTTTAAATTTATGATTTTGGTAAGATTTTATCTACAGAATTTTGCTTTAAAGACAATTTTGCTTTAAAGACGATTTTGCTTTAGAGACAAGTTTGAAAAAACAACTGTTTTTTTTTTCAACTAAGTAATTTATTGTTACAGCTAATATAAAATATATATTTTTTTAGATATTTATGAGATTTAAAACCCGGATGTTCTTAAAAACAAAGATTTTTTTAATACAAAATAATAAGAAATATCTAGCTAAATATTTATTTTTGTCGTATTACGAAGGTTTTTAAAAATTTAACTAATTAGTTAAAATATTTTGTTTTTAATGTTTGCTTTTTCATTAAATAAACATGTATCTTTTCTTTTCCTAAACCTTTATAAATTCCACGTTATGAAATACAGTTTTAATGACAATATTTATTGATTGAAAAAGAACTTTATTTTTGTATATGTTTTTAATTTGCAAATTACAAATAAAATGGAAAAACCAAAATAACATTTTTGTATATATTTTTCTACTTCTGGCATAAAAGTTATATTTAAATTGATTTCCGGCCCCTTTTAAAACTGTATGTTATTCATTTATTAATAGCAAATCAGAGATTTAATATATATGTTATGTTATTTGGGTACGTTTTACAAATATTAATTAAAAAATAAAATTTCAGCAAAACATATTTTTACTGTTATTTTTGTTTATTTATATTTGTCTCATTTCTATTTATAGTATATAACCTATTTTTACTTGCCTACCTATTTGAGCTAGGACTAAAAATGTATGCATATATTAACACAATATAAACAACAAAGTTAAAACAGCTAAAATAATTTGTAATATTTGTAAAAACCTTTTTAAAACAACCAGCATCCAGATTGAATTTTAACTCTTTATTTTTAATTTATAAACCAAAGGAAATTTTAAAACATAGCTTTATTTTTTATACTGAATTTTTTACATATAAATTAATTAAAACAATTTAATTAATTTATATTATTCCATAATCATTTTTTAAGTTGTTTTCATATTTGAAGAAATGTTAATAAAACCAAAGATTAAAGCATTAACAATTAAATCTGCTTTGGAGTTATGATCCTGTCAATTATAACTTTAAATAAATCTACATCATTTGTTAGTATAAGGTATTATATAGGGTGCCAAAATTTTTCCCGGGATTTTTTAAAATTTTGGGGGTTTTTGATTATAAAAAAGTTTTTTTTAAATTTTAAAGAAAAAAAAAAAAAATCATTAAAAATCAATAAAAAAGGGGACCTTTTTTCGTAAAAATGTTCAAAGAAACATAATTTATTTAAAAGAGGGGGAAAAACACTCGGGAAAAAAATATGACCCTAAATAACTAACCACCCCTTTTTTCCCACGCCACTGGTTCAATATGGGTCACCTATATTTTTAAAAAATTTCCCCCAATCACTCCCAAATTTAAAGTAGAAGTTAATTCCGTATTGTAATTTGATCCTAAAAAATTAAATAAAAACCACTTTTAGGACACCACTTAAGGGTTAGCCCCCGGAAGCATTTCCGGGCCTATTTAATTGATTTTTTTCATATCTTTTTATGTAGAATTATAACTTAAAATTTTTCATCGTTATTTCCGGACACCCTGTAGATTGTAGCACATTAATGACATCAATCATAAATGCAAAAGAGTACCAATTAAATATTTGCCAATTTTTATGTTTATTAATTATAACTTTTAGTAACCTTTAATTACATCGACAATGATTTTAACTTTTGGAATTTTAAGTAGAATAATCTACCTTTGGGTATTTTTTTTTATATCTACATAATAGTTTAGGTAAAATTTCTTTGTTTTATGTATTTACGGTAAAATCGACAATAACGGTCAGTTAATTTAAATATCAAGCAACTTATTAGCTTATTATGGGAGCAATTAACATCATCATTAAATATGTAATTGGTATATTCAGGTATTATTTTTATTAGAACAAATTAAAAACAAAAGACCCAATTAAATTTTTCTTTGAATATTTGTTTTGAAATTTTATTAATGTATTTAATATATGATCGTAGTTAAGTTATTTTCTTTGCCTATGATACACTGTATACAAAGTGTCCAAGATAAGGAGGGCCAGTATGAGGGTATTCGAAACGGTAAGAGATAGGTGGGAAGTTTAAATTTGGCAAAGTTGCATATTCGGGAGCTTAATAATGTATAGTTGTAAAATTGAAGTCATATTTTGTACTTCCAGAAATATAGTGGAAAAACTAAAATGTTCAATTTTCGTTTTTATTTTTTACGAGTTTATTTCAAAAGTAAGAAAAAAATCTAAAAATACATTCCTATTTGAACTTTTTTCGCTTTATTTCTTGGCAAAGTTCTTACGACGTTTGTTTTTGTCAAACCATTATTTTTTTTTTTAAATACGGTCCTCAATTGTTTATTGCATTTTTTAAAGCATTTTCAACCCAATTACAATAATGTATAACACTTATTATTTTTCTGTTAAATAAACATATTTTTCATAAGTAACAATGAGTTAGACAAGGAACGCACATGATTTTTTATAGGGGCGTTCCAATTTTGTTAACTAAATATTAACTGTTATACATTTTTGTAATTGGGATAATAAGGGGTTCAAAAAAATTAAATAAAAAGTCCAGGGGCGTATTTAAAAAAGTAAAGTTTTTTTTCTCTAGCTTTGGCCTTACAAACTAAGTGTTTTAGCCACGTAATGATAATTGCATAAGATACAATGTAAATCGAAATTAATTATATAAAGGATTATTTCCTAACCAACATAAATAGACGGGGACCCCGCTTCAGAGGGGTCCGTGGGGCGATTTAAAAAAAAAGAAACAAACAAAGAAGACCACTAAAATAGGAAGACATTTAAGGGTTAAATTAAGGACGTGGTAAAAACTAGGTTTTTATAAAATTTTTTATTATAAAAAAAAATAAAAAAATAGTTTTGTTATTTTTTGTAAGTAGGAGGGGAGAGCATGATTGTTCGGGATCATTTCAGCTTATACTTCTGGTAACCAAATAGGTAATTTAAAATTTTTGGAGATTAGTATATTTAAAAAAGATTGGGTTTTTTGATATATCTGACAATTAAAAATATATGGAAGGTCTCCAAATTTACCGCAAAAAAAGGGGGTCTGGCTTAACTCCAATTTTATAAAGGTGACTGGGAAAACGCCCATGGTTTGTTTTTAGACGGCTTATGGTTATACAGGGTTTGGCAATATATTATAATACCAGTGTTTGTATGGTATATCAGCATGAATTTTTAAAAAAAAAGGTATTAGTCTCGTTTCCATATTTGTTCCATTCCTGTTTCCATTTTCTTTGGTAAATTTTTAGCTTAGGTAAGTAATCTTATACGATAAGAGATATGTCGTGATTGCTGTTGTTAAGATGTATTTTTTGGGACGCCGTCGACTATTTCGTTTGTAATACCTGAATGAGATTTAACCCATATATATTGTACTGTAATATTTTTAAGTGTCGCTTGCGTACCATATCTAATGTTTGAACAATAAATTTTGTGGGAAAGGGAAAGCTTTTTGCATGAAAGTTTGCCAAATTTATTACTATTGTGAATCAGAACAGACACCAATTGCTTTTATTTGGGGTTTTTGCCCATTGTGTAGCATAAAAATTGCTGCTGCTTCTGCAGAAAAAAAGCTTAACTCGGGGTTTGGGGAAAAGCCCGTTGGTAGTTCATGAGGGGGAATAAAAGGCACCACTAAGATTTTTTGTTTTTTGAACCATCTGTATAAATAATAATGGCATTTTAGAAAATTTTGATAATATTTTTTAAAGAATAATTTGGGCCATTTTTTTAAGTATTGAGAAAAAAAATTTTTGGCAGAAAAAAATTTTTTGGAGTTAATTTCGTAAAACATTTTATTATCTTTGCTTTTTCAAAAAAATTAAATTGTAAGCAATCTTCATATCCATTTGCAGGGGGAAATTTTTTGGGCCCCGTATGAATTTGAGAGATTTGATACATATAGGGTTTCAGGATTTATTTAAAAAAAATTATTCTTAGTATAGAGCTTAAGGATAAATTTTGATGAAGGGATTCTCTTCTAACCAAAGAGGGGAGGCTTCAAGGAGGATTTCATTAGTCCAAACAAACGAAGTGCTTTTTACTGTATTCACATTTTTTAAAAATTTGTTTGTGAAACCAAAAATCAAACCCTAGTCCAAAATAGACCTGTGTTTGCTCTGTAAAAAAATAGGGCAGTTTTGGCCAGCACCCGGGAAAAGCATATTTGTCTTAAAGTTTATATTTTCCGTTTTTTTTTACCAGGAATAATTTGATCAGCCAAAGTTTTTGAGCTAATACTATTCCAAGGTATTTAATAGACTTGGCTACGGGAAAAGGTTAAACGTTTAAAATTATTTGATTCTGTGTTTCAGTTTTTTCGTCAGGTAAAGAAAACCACGGTTGTTTTGCTAGGTGATAAGGTAAAACCGTTAGTATGGGTCCATCTTTTTATTAGGAATGCTTATAAGAGTGTTAATCTTTGTATTCTTGCTCAAAAAATGAAACACATAGGTTTTCCTGTAAGTGTTATTAAATCAATAATTAACATATACCTAAACAGAACTATTACTATACGCCTAAAAAATAATAAATACCTACCACCCAGGAAAACCTCTTTAGGAATTCCACAAGGGCTCAGTTCTTTCACCTTTTTTGTTTAATATTTATACACTAGATCTCCACTCCATATGGGATATGCATGTATCCTGTATACAATATGCGGATGACATTGCTATTTATAGCGTGGAACCGAACCAAACAAGATCTAAAATTAAACTTAAAAATAAAGTTGATGATGGTTCAACAAAAACGAAACGTCGTAACAATTTTTTTAAAATTTGCCAATAGATGAAGCGCAAAAGATTCAATGAGAATGTATATTTAGAATTTTTCTAACTTTTGAAATAAACTAGTAAAAAAATAAAACGAAAATCAAAAATCTTAGTTTTTTTGCCATATTTCCGAAAGTACAAAACACAACTTCAATTTTCCAACGGTATATTATTAAGCTCCCTAATACGCAACTTTGCCAAATTTAAACTACCCACCTATCTCTTACCGTTTCGTAGATCCCAATACTGGCCCTCCTTATCTTGGACTCGTTGTATATTATCGATGCAATGATTAATATTTGTCCTTTGTAGTAAAGCCATCGAAAATTAAAAAAGTTAGTTAACTACTTGGTATTTATATTATTATACCTCTTATATTAAAGCAGATAACTAAATATTTTTTGAATGCAGGCCTAGATTTATTTTTACATTTTTAAAAGCCTCTATCATCTGAAAATATCAGTGTACTAATTTCTTATTAATAAATAATTTGGCTTTTCATGATAAAAAGTGAAATAAAGAGAAAAGTAATGCCTTTTATTAAAAACGTATGTATTTTTCTGTTAAAGAAGTTTTATGCTTTCATTTCGTAAAAACAAAGCTAATAATAAAAAAAATAATATTTTAGATTAGTTTTGTAACAAAATAAATTAACCATAGACCCCATTCAATAGCAGAAACTGCACCAGCAACAGTAGTTTTAAAAGTGCTATAAGAAATATATAAATTATTTCTTATTGTTTTTTATTTTCAGAAATCTGAAAGTGTTTAACGTTTTTTAAAAAACACCAAATGGTTAAGCATACAAACATAAAATAAATATTTTTATAAAAATTTATTGGTCCTCATCAGAAAAGTGTAGCAAGTTAATTATTGTATTAAAATTAAAAAAAAAAACGAAAACCTGGTAAACTGTAACTTGTTTTTTAAGTGTTTATAAATCAATTTTTGTATTATGTTTCATGGTACTGGTATACCCAACTGGCTAGCTTCTAAACCCAATATAATATATATTTTCATATTTTTTAGTAAATTATTGCAGGGTCAGACTAGCTTCATTAAAAATATTTATCAAATAACTAGATTCTGGAGAAAAACCAAATATTTTTTTAATTTTTGATAACTTTTAAATTTCTTTTATCCTGTATGTACATATTTTTATTTTATTGACCTTACTTAAAATTTACATCTATTCTTGATATGTTAAAACCTGAAATTTCATTATTTTCCTCACATGAAAATGATTTAGAGTTTCAATTTTCTTAAAAATATGTGTTTGTTTCTCCTTTTTTTTTTTCTTGGTTACACGAAACGTATTCACGAATGGCAATAAAGTTCTCTACACTCTGTGATTTTTTGCGCTTACTGGGTTTGGTTAAAGGATTTTGTGTTTGCTTATTTACATTGTATTGCGAAGCTAACGTATTCAAAAATATACAAATAAATAAAAAGGTCCCTGGGTGAAATTCGTTCACTTATTTTATATTGTTATTATGCTTATTTACCTATTTCGCTATAGATATAATTTTTAAAGATATATATATATATATATATATATATATATATATATATATATATATATATATATATATATATATATATAATTAAAAAATAAAGAAAATTAAAAACCGGTAGGGTTTACCTGTTGGGCTTTTAAAAAATTAGGGAAAAATGTAATCCCAATATTTGTTTTACCTTATTTTGGCAAAACCCAAGTAGGGTAAATTATTAACAGTCCTTGAACAACTTTTAATACCCAATTGACAATTTTTATTTTGTAAAATTTTAAATTTAAACAACAATCGTATTCACGGTTAAGAGTAATTCGCCATTTTATTAGAAAAACCTCAAAGTTTTTAACCGCACTTTGAAATTATATAATATATTATAAATTAATAAAAATTATATTAAATTTTATTAATTAATTAAAAAAATTTTTTAATATTTTTTTTTTTTAATTTTATATTTTATATATTATATTAATTATTAAAATTTACTTATTTTTTTATAATAAAAATAAAAAATATAAAAAATTATAAAAATATAAAAATTTATTTTTTCAATTATTTCACAAGAAGTTATTATAAATATGACCTGCCTGATTATCCAATTCGAGTATCCTCATGAACTTTTTCCTCTAATGTTCCCCAAATGTTAATGTCGAAGGGGTTTAATTCCGGGCCATTTGAGGCCACATGTTTGGTTCAATAAGGTCAGAACAATTTTCTTGCAGGAATCTAAGAGTACTTCTTGACGTATGGTTAGGTGCGCCATCTTGCTGAAAAGTGTAGTTGTCGCTAATTGTTTCTATTTTTTGAAGCACACCTTTTAAAATATCCCGTTAATAGATTTCGCAGTTAATTTTTCCTTCAGAGCTAATAAAATAAATTTTACTTTTTCCTAGCATCTACACAGCCAAAGAAACCATAACTGATTTCGAAAAATAATCTCTGGGAACCAGAAGATGTTCCAGTGGTATTTCTGGATGGACATTCTTTGTACATTAGAACATATCCTGTCAGTTTTGGGAGTTTTTGGTTGACGCAATGAAAAAACTTTTTTATCTGAACCAAATTTTTTCAATATCTTCGCGTCATCTAAATCTTCTTAACAATTATTAACATCTTTCTATTCTTTTATTTTTAACGTTATTTGAAAATTTATGACAGTATATTTTTCTAAAACCGACGATACTTCAAATCTCACCGATGATCTTTTAATAGTAGAATTTTTTGTTAGTTTCCTTGAATTTACAATATTACCAGGTTCTACAAAATCAAGAATTGTCGTTATCCTTTTAATGTCTTCAATACTTCAACCAGTTTTTTCTTTCTCTTCCAGGCTTCATTTGCATCGAATTATTGGTCTCAAGTAAATGCCGTAGAAAATAACTAACAGTACTTAATTTCCAATTAGGCTCTTGGTAACTTTTAATAATTTTTTTGGCACCATAAACTTTGCCTCCTCAAAATTTAATTAAAATTTTACCTTTGAGTACAGCATTCTAAAGTAAATTTAAAACACTCTTAAGTTATTAATGTTTATACAGTTTTTTAGTTTTACAGGTAACTCGATACCTAATAGTTATACTCATGTATTTTTGCCAAGGGGAAGTTCTGAATTACGAACAATAACGTCGAATAATCAAATGTCACGACAATAATACGCTGTATGCTAATATTATACAACAAAATTTTCGAGAAAAAAAAACGTTTTTAAGAGCCTCCTCTCCAATAGTTTCTTACTATTTTCAAATAATTTTTGTACTTGTAGAGTTAATAAATTTAATTTTGCAACCGATGATTAAAAATATTGCTTCTTACTTGGCTTCCCCTGTATATTTTGATTAGATATTTTTTTGTACAAACAAAAAAAGGTCTTCCTAATATTCACACAAAATTTTAATAAAATTAGCTAAAGCGAAAAAAATATATACTCAGAGCTAAATTGGGTTCCACCAAATAATCGGAGGTATGAAATTTTAAGGAGTATTGACTTCCTTCTATTGTAGCGTTTGTGATAATATAATTTAATAATGCTTCTTTAATACATGCTAAAAATTTATGGTAAGAGATATTTGACCCTTGCGAAACGATCCCGCATGACCAAATTTTGATTTTTTTTTTTTTTTGAAAAAGAGTGCGTGTTACACTATTTATTTTTACATTTGCTTTTAACTTAATTGTTATTTTTATTTTACTCCGGCCTCCCGAAAATTTATTTATTTCCAATTCATTCCAACATAACCAACATTTTTTCTTGTTTTGGGGTTTGTTTTGATAGTTTTTTTTTGTGTTAGCTTTAAAGATATTTTTTACCGAATTTAGAATTAAAAACCCTTTGAAATAATCGTTTAAGTTTATATTAAACTTAAATAATTTTACTAATATATTTGGTAAGAAAAAAGCCTAATAGGAAAAGTTTTAAGTCACTTAAAAATACATTTAGAATAGTAAATTTTAAATATCGTTTTATTAATTATAAACGAAAAAATATTGCAAAAATAGCTTTTTGGATTATATACGTAATATTTTACTAAAAAAAATATTGGTATAATTCCTTAATTTTATTGTATGAAACTTGCTTATCGTAATCTCTTAAAATCAAATGATTTTTAAACAAAATTAACGTGGAAAATCAAGACATCCCTATTAATATTAGAATTACCTTTACTGGGTTACAACCACGCCTACGCGATAAGACCTAAAAAGAGCTTTTGCATAATGGCACCGCAAATTCAGTGTATGGGCGTTAGCAAAGGTATTTACCAAATTCATTAGCACTGCGAATTCAGACATGATTTAATAATGGCCGGTAAATATGCCCCCAGTCAGGAGATAAACGTGCTCTGCGACCAATATGTTGTATATTACAATATTATCTTGTTATTCCGCCCTTCTGTATTGCTCGGAGTGAAATATTTATTGTTCGTGACATATCCCTACCAGATATCGAAAACGAATGATGTTCCAATGTTGAAAATCAATGTTTGTGTTTTGCAGAGTGTACAACTATTTTAAAGAAAAAAATGATGCTTTGCAAAAGGGTATGATTTATTTAATTACCAAATTTAATACTTTTTAGTTATATAAATTGTTGTGCTCTCGAAATAATAGATTTGTCATCAACTTGCTAAAGCCGAACTATTTGAGAACAAGTATTTCTTAATAACCCTAAAATCTTGGACTTCTATTGTCTTTATTTGTTAATTGACACATAAGGTTTCGGTTAGTGATGTATTTCCAACCGTTTTCAAGTGATAACTAAAAACTATTTTTAAAAACTACGGCTCCGTTGTGCACCGAAGCTTGACCGCTTTTTTACAGTTCAGTAACGACTGCCAGATATTCGAAATATCGACACTAGGTTTGCTAAATACATTTTGATTGTTTGCAATTATTACAGCTTCTTTAAATTTTCTTTTTTTAGTGTTTCTTTATGAATAATTTTTGTCTCCGACCATTGTATGTGGTGTTGTTTTGCCCATGCGTGTTCGGCAATCCCTTTAATTCTAATTTCTAGTGGTTTTTTTGTTTCCCCGATGTATACCATGCCACATTTACAGGGAATTTGGTAGATACAGTCATTTTTGAAACACCGTTGTCTGGTCTCGTCTTAGTAAGAATACTTCTTAAAGTGGTTGGGATCTAAATGCTGTTTTTATATTATACTTATTGGCTATTCTGCAGATGTTTTCTAAAATTCCTTTAATATACGAAATAGTCATAAATATTTGGTCCTGTGAAGTCTTGTTCAAATTAGAGTTTTTTTTGTTTTATCTTTTGACATTTGCGATTGTTTCCTTAACCAATCTCTCACTGTAGCCGTTTTGCTTAAGATCCCTAATTATATTACTTATTTCGGCTTGCAGGGATTCCTTACTATTACATAAGGTCACTGCGCGGTTATATAGAATACAAATGGCTCCTTGCTTCGTTTCGTTAGAGTGATTGGAATTCTAGTGTAAATATTCTCCAGTGTGGGTAGGTTTTCTGTATACCGAGGTTTGTTTATATCCATTATTTCGTTTGACTAAAACGTCCAGAAAAGGTAGAGCCGAATTTTGCTCCTTTTCCATTGTAAATTTGGTACAGGGTCGGAGACAATTTAGATGTTTTAAGAAACCTTCAAGTTCTTCGTCATTACCTGTCCATACAATAAAAGTATTGTCAACACATCGTAGCCAAACTTTTGGTTTGATTAGTGCAGTTTTAATTGCGTGTTCCTCAAACCATTTCATATAAATATTTGCTATCACTGTTAAGATATCACCCAAAAATAAAGTTTAGGACCAAGCAACAATAATACATTACCCAAATTAACCGAACCAACCTGACTTAAGCAGAACCAGAACTAACTGAATTATGTCAATATTTTAATGACAGGTTTAATTCATGATGGACCTACTATTTGTAAACACAGTTACTATTTTTAGCATGAAAGCAATTTCTTTGTGGTGATTTTATTTATTTAGTTAAAGTACAAACTCTTATCGATTTGGGTACATAAATTTGATTATAAATAGGGTAATTTGAAAAAATATTTTTTAATTTTTTTTGTCAGACCAAGAATATATGTGACGACACAAGGGCTGCGAAGTTCCAATATATTTTTTTTATTTGTTAACATATTTCACACAGAGCAGAAAGAGAAAGTTTATCGTGATTAGGATAAATCGGTTTAAGGTCAATTCAATATGCAACATAATAAATGTATAGGGTAATTATACCGTTTAAATTCATTGTAATTACCCCAAAAAAATACATTTTACAAAAAACACCTAGTAATTAATCATCAAGGTAATCATGATTAACGTCTTTATAAACAAATAGTTTTTGTCCGGTTGGCAGATGGGTGACAGCTGCGTCTAATTTGGATCCCGTACCTATTGTTTTAATCTATCGGCTGCTAATTTTTCAGGATGACATTATAATAGTTGTTGTTTTTTATAAAGAACTTCTAAAAAGATTTGGATTACTTGCTTTTTAAAATCTTTGCGTTTTTAATGAGGGTCTGACAAACAAAATGATTATACAGTGTTCAATAAGATTACCTTGTGACCTATCCATTTTCTTTACGATAAACCAAGAAGCCGACACAAGTTTAGAATATTAAAAATTACCAAATTTAAAAACTTGGGTAAAAAAATATTAAATAATATCTATTATTTGTTGGAAGTAAACGCTCTTACAATAAATATTATATTTTACCACTTCCAAACGAATGCATAATGCGGATAACAGAAATTTATAAAAATCTTCGTTTGTATTACTTTCTCTCTGGGATTAATTCTTCCTTTTTAAAAACTGGTGTCATAAACTCCTGGGCATACCATCATTATAATGCAACGTGCATGTAATGTACTAAGGCAAATGAATGTTATTTGGATTTACTACCTAAAAAACGTTTCGGAGCGTGTTTTCTGTCCTTTCCTAACTTGATAAAATAAGTGAGTGACTTAGTGAGTGACTTACTTCTTCACTTACTCATTGACTATAAAAAATTATGAGGCACCCTCCGAAGGAGTAGAAAGTCGAACTTTGTTATTTAGGTGATTTTAAAGGCAACATATTTTTACTTGGAACCCCTGAAAAAGGGGCGGTAATATCGTATATTTAGGGACGATTGCAGTCCCCTTGAACCTGGGTTTTTGAGGTCATAATTGTCTTAGAATTTAAAATGCAGGCGAGAATTTATTCCATTCATTGAACCATTAGTCTAAAATAGAGGATAAATTCTTATTTAAAGATCTCAGCCTTTTAAAGTACTGAGCTCTAAAATAAGACCAATTTCTGTCCATAATTTTACTATAAATAAATTTAACACACCGCTCTTGTTTTCAGAATACATAACTAAGTACCTGCCTATTAGTCCAAGAAAATAGGTCAAGAAATACGAATTTGAGGTTAAAACTTGAATTTTTGATATAAGTTACTTTGAAGAATCTAAAAACGAACTGTAATTTTTTTTATTTAATTCACCCGCGGGAAGCGGTGAAAAAAAATTAAATAAATGGTTTTTTTGAAATTTTGAGGAAACGGTAAGTCCTAGAAAAAAAAGTTTTAAATAAAAGTTGTAAAACGTAAATTTCTACATAAAAATAATTTTATAACTTTTTTTCCTAAAATTGAAATTAACTGAGATAGGGGAGCTAGAAGCTGGGAAATAATAACAGCAACTTTAAAAAATCATAAATTATTTGAAAATTAAAAAACTCATAGTTTTTTTAATTATTTATATAATTAAAAACTTTAATTCTAGAGATTTTTTTCTCTTGAATTAAAGTTGTTAATTATATAAATAATTTAAAAAGAATTATGAGTTTTTTAATTTTCCAATAATTCATGTTTTTTTAAAGTTGCTGTTATCATTCCCTAGCTTCTAGCTACCCTATCTCAGTTAATTTCAATTTTAGGAAAAAAGTTTAAATCATTTTTATGTAGAATTTTACGTTCTACAACTTTTATTTAATTTTTTTTTCTAGGACCGTTTTCTCAAAATTTCAAAAAAAACACTTTTTTAATTTTTTTTCACCCCTTCCCGAGGGTGCACTTCTATGTCGTGACTTTCCCTTGCGAATAAACTTCTGTCGTTGGTTTCTCCAATGCTTTATTCAAAACCCTTTGTTTAAAAATCTTATCCTGTTTACTGACGAAGCAAATTCCTCACGTAACGCTATACGTAATTTTTATAGCAATCATATGTGGTTAAATGAAAACCCACATGCAATACATGAATCACATTTTCAGGAACAATTTTCCGTTAACGTAAAAGCAGGAATCCTGCGATAATTTGATAGTTCCATTTTTTCTTTCGGGAAGATTAAATGGCGAGATATATCATCGTTTTCTTGAAGAGGATTTCCCTTCCTAACCAACCGCGAGAGTTTTTAAATTAAAATTTCAATAATCGTTGGATAGGTAGGGGAGGGCCTCAACCATGGCCTCCTAGGTCGCCAGACCTTAATAGTTTGGATTATTGCCTTTGGAAACATCTAAAAACTTAAGTTTACCAAACACCTATTTAAAATAAAAAAAAAACTGGGGAATCAATTAATAGACTCTTGTAGAACGATTAAAAATACTCCAGGAATTTTCCAAAGGGTACGCGAATCAATGAGAATAAGATTGGATGCATGCCTACAGACAGGAGGTGGACATTTCCAACGTTTATGTGATTTTAAACTGGTTTTCACCCCGTTTTTATTTATTGTTCGTCTGTTCAATTTTTTTTTATATTTTATGTTTATTAAAAAAAGTTATTTTACAAAATTATTTATTTATTTTTTTAACACATGCGACCATTATTTCAAACCAAAATATTTCGAAAACGGTTGCTCCTAGCGACATCTAATAAGAGTACCTTTTCGTATAAAAATAACTAAAATTCATTTTTTTAACAAAATATAAATACAAGATTGTACAAAAAGTCATGAGCCTTTAAAAGTGAGAATATACATGTAAATAGCGTCTCCTACAAATAAGAGCTAAATTAAGAACAAATTCATATTTCGATATTAAAAACCCCCTGATACCAATTTTCGTTCGGAAATCGACATTATCTAGAAAATGATGCAGGAAAAAAAATTAAAATTAAACTTTGACACCCTGTATCATGAAAACGAAGCATCTTGACCACATGTTAATCAAAACTTTTTACCTTAAAAATTCTTGAAAAATTACTTTCTAAAATATTGGACACTTATAAAATAACACCCTGTGATAAAAAAAATCTTTATTTGGTTTAATATCTTTTTGATACAATAATATATAAAGCACATTGCTATATTGTAAATGAAACGACTTTATCTGGAATAAACACACTTAAAGTATTGTAGCTACCTGAACACATAATATGCATCAAGACAAAGGCATTACTAAGAAGAAGGGAACGGAAGTGTTTCGTAGTGGATATGCTCCGAAAGCCATTTTCCTTCGCAACATACGTGGCGTCATGAATTCCTGAGCATACGATTATTGGAGTTTATTTAACGGTTTAAATCCCATTGCGAAAATTGAGCTGTAATGTACCTGTATAAAATAAATTCTGCAATATGTTTATCTGATATGTCGAAAATGCCTAGCATGTTGCACGTGAAACATTATGCATAGGAATGGTTGAAAGCAAATCCAAGAAAATTGCAAACCAAATTCTATCATTATTATTTTTATTTAAAAAAAACATCTCAATAAAATTAGACCAAGCCTTACTTATTTTTGATTGGATGTATGACGTGGCAGGAATATTTTTACTGGAAACCCTTTAGAAAATGTATAAGAATTAAGATATGTTCTAGTAGTTTTGGGTGGATTTATGTTAAAATAAGTTCTCGTTGAGTTTTTCTTCTTGTTCTTCCCTGGGAGCCGTCTGGATTTACTCCGAAGGCAGCGCAGCCTCTTGGGCTTTTTGTGCCTAATCTCCCATTATCTTTTATACCAATCCTTCCATTAGTCTTGTTCCTTCTACAACGCTTTACATTCGCACAGAATATGGTAGGCTGTTTCTTCCCCCTCCAGGCACATTCTGCAATTTGGGTCCCTATTGTATGAGCCTATCTTGTGTAGATGTCCTCTTAGGTTATTGTGCCTGTTAGCAGCCCTACTGTTATGCGAAGTCTTTTTCTACTTTGTCTGAGTAGTTCTTCCTTTGTTCTTTTGGATGGGCCTCTTATGAAGCCTTTTCCATGTCTTATTTTACTGAGGCTCCCACAGTATTCCTCGTGTTTGTTTCGGATCCCTTTCCTGGTTTGCTCTCGTGCTGTAGTTTTGGTCACTCCAAGGGCAGGTTCTGGTCCAACGTATGGTGTGAATGATCCCTGTTCGCTAGCTCATCCGCTTTTTCGTTGCCTTCTATTCCCGAATGTCCTGGTGGGTACCAGGACATTCGGAAATGAGAGTTACCCTGTTGCGTTCTCCCAGGACTTCAGGTTCTTTTTGGCATTTCCATGTCAGCTTGGGCGTTACTTTGAGTTTACTATTATTGCCCCTAGTGACGCATGCAGATCCGTTTGTTCCCTCCGCCCTTCTGTTATTTTTTTGACAGTAAGTAAAGCATATATTTCCGTTTGAAATACAGAACTATGTGTTCCTAGTGGAATGGAGAATTGTGAATTCCTCATTCCACTGTACACTAGTCCCCGAGTGGTCCCATTCTTTAGAACGTTTCCAGGCAAGTAGCCCAACAAGAACTTATTAAAAGAATAAAGATTTATTATTATATTATACATTTGTTAAACAAAATGATACACATTTTTAATATTGCTTGTAACTTGCTAGTTTTTGCACAATAATTTTGCAATCCAATTTTGTTTAAAAAAATTGCAAATGATGTCCAGAATGTAAAATTTGTAAGTATTTTATAAAGTGTCGAGTATTTTTTCTAATATTATAATTTACTATTAATTAAACCTAGGTATATTTCTAAGACTCAGATTTCCCTCTGACTATCCAGAACTAACTAGAACTGTCGATATAATGGATTTAGCATGGCTTTTGTATTAACAAATACTATTTAAGTTTATTAGCAACTTTGCATTAAATAATTCTGAAAAAAATAGAGGCAAAATATCACCTGAGGTATCTTGTTTTTATACGACAAAGTATGACTTTAATTGGATTAATCTAAGAATGGTTTAATATATTCTTTTTTTCAAAATTTTGCTCCTCTGGAATATAATTCCTTTTCTAATATAGTTACAAATCCTCATTTTTACGAGATTTGGCTTCTTTAAAGGAGCAAGCAGCATCTTTATGGATTATTTGCCTACGTACTTACAGCATACTTCAAGATGATGTTAATACATGTAAATGAGCTGCAACTTCTACATACCGAAAGTTAAACCACAATTGCCTGTCTATAGAAAAAGGATGTTTAAGCAAAAAACATTTTATGCATTTGTTTTTGCAAAATGCATACTCTACGAGTTTTTCGCGATCAAAAGTCGGACTTTTTCGTCGATAAAATCAACGTTTTTGATCGGTTTATTGCAAATAAATCGATAATAACTTTCATTTTATCAAAAAAAAAAAAAACTGTAAATAACAAAATTGTAGTTTTTAAAAAAAAGAATAACACGGTTTTTTTGTAATTGCTGTGGGACCAATACAAACCAAATTGTGGTTTGTTAAAGGTTAGCTGTTATTCATCAAACACAAAATAGGCCCGAACCACGCAATATCTTGGCCAGCCAGGTCTCCGGACCTTTCGCCAAACGATTTTTTTCTATGGGGACATTTAAAAACTAAGCTTTATACCAATAAAAAATATGAAAATTTAGACCAGCTATGGAATGCTATTTCAGCTGAATGTGCCAGAATATCGATGTACCAACTAGCCAACGTAAGAAATGAGTTTTATAATCGTTTGGGTTATTGTCTGGCAGTTAATGGAGGAATATTTGAGCATTTGATTAAATCCTGATATTTTCGTCATAAATTGATTTCTAAATGTAGACAAATTTGTTTTATTGTCTTGCGTAGCTGTGAGTGCATGTGTTGGAATTAGCTGTAAACTAAAATGAAATGCAAGGATTCTTTTTGAAAATTGTTCACTTTTGGCAACGACATTATAAATTATTGATTTAAATTGTTATGGTGTTTTTATTATTGATTTTTAGAGTACAGGGTGCATAATGAGATACTACGTTGCAGAAGTATTTAAGCAGTTTACTCTTTACTGGTTGGTTGAAAAATGCTCAAATTTTCATTTTGGGTGGAACTTATTGTGCTCTTCAATAAATCCTAATAGCATTTTTTTCTTAAATAATTAGGGGAGCCAATATTTGACTACTTCAAAATTTACATGGGATTCCCTATGTCCCGCTCGGCGGAGCAACACCCAATATGTATCATAAATGCATTCTTAAATTTTAAACGATATAAATTGCTAAATTAAAAAAAAAATGGAGCTGAAAGTAAACATCCGATTTCAGAATTTTTATAAAAAAATGACTTTTCTTGAAAATAACTCGAAAACTAAGGGAGATACGTAAAAATTACTTAGTTATTAAATTGTAGCTTTTTGAATTACAAACATTCCGCTTTTTTAATTTACTGTATGACGGAAATTAAGTGAGATATAAACGTTTAAAACGCGTGTTATAGACGAACACTACCTTGGTTTAGCCTTTTAAACCCATCCCCTTAAAAGGTAAGGGTTTTAAACAGTTTTAATATATAGGACCTAATAGGTTTAAAAAAACAAAAAAAATTTTTTTTTAAGATTTTTTTATCACAAAAACTGAAGGAGTTATGCTTGAAAAACCATTTTTTGAGGCATTTTAAAAGCAATTCGTTGCATTTTTTTAAAAATCCCCGGTTTTGTACAATTTTTTGCACTGTAATTTTGTAAGAGGTGAATTTTCAAAAATTAAAAAATTACAAAATTAAATTGCTTTTACTTTTAAGCAGTCACATTTTTTAATTACAACTCTGTGACAATATGTAAATTTTTTAAGGTAAACATTTTTTTTATTAAATCATAATAAGGGTTGATTTTCAAGGGTTAAAATATATTAAACATTGTTTCAAAAAATTATATACTTATTTTTTATTTACATGAGTCTAATTTTATGCGACCTAGGCTTTAATATGAAAGTTTTGAAAGTTTTTGCAATAAAGAGTAGTTTTCACCTCTAAAAAATAAAAAGCTACCTTCAGCATAATGGAGGTTTTGAAGAGAAGAGTAAGTTAAGCTTAATCCCAAATTTTCATGCAAAACATTGTATAAATATTTATTTTTTTATAGTAAATAGTTTTTTATTTATAATAGGGGTTGATTTTTAAGGGCTGAAATTTTTCAAATAATGTTTTAAAGAAACAAAATACTTTTTTAACTTATTTGAGTCAATTTTTTCTCAACTAAAGCTTTAATGTATAGTTTTATATGTTTTAGCAATATAGGGTAGGTGTCATCCCTAAAAAATAAATAACGCCCATCGGCATAATATAAATTTTGAAGAGAAGGGTAACTTAAGCCTAATCACAAATTTTCATTTAAATCTATGCATTTTAAAAAAATTGACAGGTTTTGCACTTTTTTTAGCATCGTTTGCTGGACTAGAGTCTACGCCAATAGTAAAGAGTACAATGACGTCAAATGCGCACAAACCGATATTCACCGAGGCAGCAACACGTGGGACAGTGCAGTGTGTACTATACGAACATCGGCATCGGTAGTTTGTTTATATTGATGTGAATATTACGAAACTAAAATTATTGTGTGAGGAACTTTTATGTGTTTTTAGTGTGATTTATTAATTGTTGTGACTGTTTGGTGACTTTCTGTTTTTTTAAGTATATTTTACAGTAGATTTTTGGTAATGGTTTACAAAATGGTTTTCTGCTATTTTAGCGCCCCCCACTGCCATTTAAATGAAACCTGCTGCAAAGAAAGACGGAGGGCTCTCCTCGGTTTATTCGCGCAGCCAACGATGACGTCAAAGTATTCTTTACTATTGACAATTACTCTACAGATCTAGATTAACATCAATAACAGTTCCGTACGAGTTGATGTGTTAATATCAAGAATTATATGAAGGGGTTTACCAAGAATCACAAAACGGCTTAGCTCATCTTGCCACTTATACAAGAAAAATAAGTAAATAGTTCACGTAATTTAATATTGATAAATCATTTAGTAGTACAGTAAAGGAAGGTGTGAACCTGAAGATCAGATTGGGCCGTCACGATTTTTTTTTTAATTTGCAGGTATTAAGGTATACAATAACCTCTGAAAATATGATATATAAAAAATTATACGCAAGAGCCTGAATTTCGTCGATATATAGCGAAATACAAAAGAATTCGGTAAAATTACTTTTCTTAAAAAAAATATGAACAGATTGATAGGAGGATCAAAATATCGAGGAAAAACTAACTTTAACTCGAGTTTTTAAAATTCTAAAGAAATAAAAAAAAGGAAACAGTAACAAGATAATATTGCTACAAGTTCCTTCTTTCATGTTAACTTTGAATCATGCAAAAATATACATTTTTACGTGAGTTATTTAAAAATTAGTCCGTCCGTTTGGAAGTGTAAGTAGCTTAGAGCACCTTTCGAGATACGGGGCAGGTGCAAAAAACTCGGCGCATTTATGGCCGGTTATTCCAAAACTATAAAATTTTTGACAAAAGTGATAGGATCATTTTTGCAGTTAATAAACTGCTCTTCATTTTCTCCAAAACGAATTGCGTAAGTGTCATATTTCGGGAGATATCGACCTTAGTTGAAAAAACAACTGGGCTCTTGAGGGCCTTTTCAGGCCCCTTGCGGACCTTTTTTTAAAAGGGGATATTTTTAGAGGTTATTGTATACATTAATACCTGCAAATTAAAAAAAAAATGTGACGGCCCAACCTGATCTTCAGGTTTAAGGTTTCTTCGGACTTCATTTACTGAACTATAGTAAAAAAGTACATCTTTTAAGGGTTTATGAGTTTTTTCTTTACAGGGATTACGAGTGTTATGACTAAGTGTGTATACTTTATTAAAAAACGGTACAATGTTTTATTAATATTTTTTAAATACTTTAGTTAATTTCCTTAAGATATTTAGACTACAAATACTTTGAAAATGTTTATAATTAATTTTGTCAATAAAGGTTAATCAATAGCGCGGAATAATAAATAATGAGCTTTTCTACAAGCTCTTTTTAAATATTCTTCGTTTGCAATTTAAGGGTAAAATTAGCTTCGTTATACAAAGAGCTCGTTTTATCATAAGATTTATGGAAAACCTTTTTCTTTTTGTCATGTCTTTTATTTAAGATTATGACCTAACTAAGCCAATTTATTCAGAAATATATAGAAAGTCAGGTTCCTTTTAAGGATTAATTTATTGGACTTTTATCTTTTTAAATAAGCTTTAACTAATCACCTGTTTATTTTACAAATATTTGTAAGAAAATATTTTTGGAATAAAGCTAATAAAGTTAGAACATTTTTGATATTTGATATATCTGAAGCAGTTTTTATGTTTTACAGAGACTTGAGTCTTTTGAAAAATTCTGCTTTGGTGTGGTTCCTTAGTCAGTTTTTGAGCATGAGTGATTTATTAGTATTTGATTTTTTTAAAAAAGGAAATATACTCCTTGTTAAGCCTGGGGAGTTTGAGTTTTTTTAGTTATCTTTTCCTGATATTTATCACAAATTGAATATCAAACTCTCTTTCCTGCACTATACACTATGATTAGAACTCTCTAAGTCCTTTCTAAACGGTAGTTTTTTATCTTGGGACAGTCCATAAAGGCTGAAGCCTAAGTACTAAAATTTTGTAAATATCTTAAGAACTGTACGAAACAGTTTATAAATAGTAGTAATGTAAAATGTTTTTAATCTACATAATCTATATAGGCTGAAAAAAGTAACACCCACTTCACACATACAAAAACATACACAAAAATATTTTTAAAATAAACGCTTTACTTAAAATAAAAAAATATAAATTTGGATAATATATAGTTTTATAAAAAAGGAGCCTGCATATGTTTTAAAAAATAAATATAAACTCGGACAATAATTAATCATAATATTAATTAAGAAAAATTTTACCACCATTGTTTCGCAAGCCTCTAATTATAAAAGAATATTAGTCAACCAACGAAACAAAGAGGGTATTAAAGTATTAGGTATAATTATGTGTATTAAAAGGGTTGCTATAAAATACATTATTATATTTTTTTTAATATTAAACGTAAAATATAAGTAAATATCTTTAAAATGATTAAATAAAGGTATAGTTTAGTAAAACCAAAATATATTTTAATTTTGCTTAGTTTCTACTTTAGAATAAATTTGGCATGACAGGCCAACCCTCTTTAAAAATCAAAAAACTCAATAAAGTTTCGGTGACGAGTCGGTTAAGGTTTTAAAGTATAAAATAAACCAAAAACTGTGTAAAAAATTAAATATTAATCAAAAGTATGATTATATTAATTTCACCTTTAAAAAAATGATAAATTTGGTAAAATGTCTTAAATGTTATTTTAGTGCCAAGAATTCCATTTGTATTCTAACATGGATAATTCGTATGTACAGGGACTTTGATTATATTTACGTGACTTCTGGGGCCTTTATTTTTGAAGACAGAAAAAAATGTTTTATATAAAAATTGTAGTTTTTTTTCCATATTATCTTTTGAAATTATCATTAAAAAAATATCGCAATAAAAAAATGAAAAAATATAGGCAACTTAATTTTTTTTAAATGGAACACCATGTATGTTATCTGCTACAATAAAAGATCTTTTTTTTCTCATTTCAATTACATATACATTGATAATATTTGGATAAACCATTTTTGAGATATTTAATCTTAAAATAAA
>JAHBCN010003411.1:75898-115964 GCA_019359885.1 Listronotus oregonensis | reverse complement strand
AATCTTAGTAAAGCAAGAATAAGTACTTTCGTGATAAATCAGGATTTTTAAAGGTTAAAAATGCACCTTTAGCCCCTCTAAAAGGGGTAAATTATTCCCAAAAATTGAAAAAAAATCATCCATTTAAAAAAAAATTAAAAAATATTTTTAAGTCATGAAAACTATAAAACAACCATTTCTTGTTACTTTTGATAAGAAAAAACCCCTATGAAGGGTAAAGTCACCCCCTATCAAAAAAAGGTACCTAATGAAAAGTCATAGAAATAAAGGGAAAAAAGACTTGTATTTATTTTTTGCCTAAAAGGCTTATGATAACTTATTTTAGTCATTTTAGTAGTCTTGGTTAAATGTCACCCCTCCAAGGAGAGAACCACTGGCAAAATATTAAGAAGTATGTTTTACCTTCATAAATCCTAATTTATTATGAAAATACATATTTTGCTTTAATATGATAAAGGAAATATTATAATAATTGAGTTCATTCATATTCATCAATATAATATAATTTATTTCATTTTCAGGCATTTTCAACCCCTACATAAGGGTAACATTTGAAAAACAATCACCTAGTTTTTAATGACTAGTAATTTGAAACTGAAATATTGTAGATTTTTTTTAACTTTGTATTTAATACCCATTTTTATAATTGGTCATTTAAACAGTATTAAAACTATATTGATTTTTGAATGTGAATATCTTTAAAACTAAATGATTTAAATTTAAACTAAAAAAAGCTCCATTAAATTAAGGGGTAATAATTCGGTTTATAAAAGAAAAATACAATAAAATATTAACTTCTGACGGTAGAAAATATTTAGAAATGCGATTTTTTAAACTGATTTAAAATTTGTGAATACATATCTTAAGACGGGCATATTGTAATTTTTTACTTTTGTTTTAATATTAATTGTTACTTGATACTTTTCCTACCTAGTTTTTGTCTGATTACAAATTCTTAATTTGGCAAAAAAATCCAGTACATTTTGTGTGTGTACATCTGTTAACTACACATTTTTGTATTTTTATAACTTTGTTTTGGAATACCTACCTACTATAAAAATATTGATAATTGATATATATCTGTTTGAAAAAATCCTTAAAATAATTTTTTTTTTTTCAGGAACTTCTAGGATGGATTTGTTTAATTGCTGACAGAAGTGTTTTATATATTTAACATGTATTATCAGATTAAATAAATCTTTTAAGTTTAGATATTTTTACAACAAATATGTTTTATTGTTCATACCTACTTAATGCTTAAGTCCAGATGGGACTGTAGGCTAAATGTCATAAAATTATTAACCCAGGCTAAACTCGGTATAGAAGTTATGAATAAATAGCCATTTTATATTATTCAGTCACATAATGAGTAATGAAAAGTTAGACAGTACACAACTGCTAACTTTCATACCTGAACACTGAACACAAGTTAAAGATATTTTATGATTTATACAGGGTCATCCATTAAGGACTAAGAGGGCCATATTTTTAGTTTTTTTTTCTATATTTACGAAAAAGTATAGCCATCTTGTGTATTTTTTCCATAGAATCAGTAAGAATAGTTAAGAAAATGATTTGAATTGAAAAAAAAGTGATATGAAATGAAACTAACATTTTCTTAGAGGGACACTTTATTATTAGTTTATTTCTCTAAACATCTTATCTTTATATGTTTTAATAAGAGGGTTTTGCCAAAAGAATTAATTTTATTTGTATGAGAAACTTTTAGTTTAAATAAGAAAAAGGAAAAATAATAATAAACAGCTGAAATGCCAAAACATGTTTTACTATAGGTTTACTAATTTTTTTTCTAAAAATAGTAATAAATACTAGACTACGAGATACAAAAACTTTTGTTTTTTAAATCTGTCAACAAAAACGTACCAGTTAATAGGTAGTAAGAAAATTGTAATTTTTCTATTGTATTTACATATTTTTTTTCCATCCGAATAATTATCTTAAGTGTTCTTCAGGATTCTACGAAATAACATACATTTAAGACAATCAGTTGAAATATTTACCAATTCCCATTAGGGTTACCGACCGTTCTCCAGCCGGGAGGACTGTCCTCCGCTGACAAAACACCTACTAAACATTAGCAACAATAACAATTTACAAAATTGAAAAAATGCAAAATTTATAGTTAGGTATTATTTTTGATTAAAGTTGTTATGCTAAAATATATGTAAAAAAATTAAAGCGCTAAAAAAGTTTTATTTGTCCTTTAGCTCTGTGTCGGTTGGCATAATAACACTTGAATGTATTTTTTTTGCAAATTGTAAAAGGAATTTGTGAACAAAGCTTGTTGCATTTAAAGGTAACTCATAAGTTTGTCACTGTTTTGAAAGAGATAGAGAAAAGGAATGTCGAAAATTTGCTTACAGGATCGGGCCTCTGGAGTCTCATGCGTCCGATTTCCGACGATCCGATCATCCGAAAGTATTTTGATTGGTCAAAGCATTTTGGCGCCATTTTTCATTTTATCCGACGTCGGACGTTTCTTTCTGGTCTTCTAACCTTACTTTATTTTATTGGGGTAATTTTAATTTATATTGAATATTAAAATGAACAAATATAATTTTAAATCTTTAAACACTTTTAATCCTAACTTGAATTTACCTTATACTCAACACCCACTTTTCTTCCATTAAATAATATTTTGGTTTTGCTAAGAATTTACAAAGATATCTGTTTTTATAACAATAATAAAATTATTGAAAAAGTTTTAGTTAGGCTTCTTTTCGTTGCAGTTTTACAGGTTGACCTTCAAATGCTATTCTTTCTTTTCTTTTGACTGGTTATCGATCCGAAATTCGGATCAATTTTAGACATGCAAGTTTTCGAAACAAAATTTAAAATTTGGTACGTCTGAAATCGGACGCATGAGACTCCGGCTAAAGCGCAATTTAATAGTAAAAATAGGCCTTTTTCATTGACAAGCGCAAGCGCATCGCCATGTTGACATAGCGGCAATTCAAAAGTTTCGTACTGTTTTGATCGACAATAGCTGGGAATGTAGTATTATCTCCCATATCATTATGGAAATATTAATTTATGTGCTGGGCTATGATTCTATCACTCTAGTTTAAACTCAGTGAATGTAGCGATTTAAAAGGAGGCTGTAAAGCTGGAGTCTCTGTCCATTTCAAGGGAAAAGAATGAGTATTGATGGGTAACATTTTCATTTTCTTTACGATCAAAGTTCTTAATTTGTTTCTAATTACTTTACATATATACAATTGTTATATTAAATTAAATTGTATTGTATTTTAAATGATTTATAAAATTTTAATCTAACTTAATTACCTATAACAACACCCTTTTTTCCATTAATTTTTGGTTTTGCTAAAATTTACAAAGATATCTTTTTATAATAATAAAATTTAAAAAAGTTTTAGTTAGGCTTTTTTCGTTGCATTTTACGGTTGCCTTCAAAATGCTATTCTTTCCTTTTCTTTTGATTTTATTGGATCCGAAATTCGGATCAATGAGACATGCAGTTTTTCCAAACAAAATTTAAAAAAATTTTCGTACGTCGAAACGACGCATGAGACCCAAACGGAATTTAATAGTAAAAATTGGCCGCTGTTTCATCAACCAATCAGATTCATTCTTTCTTTGTAAGTTTAATTTTCTTTTAACAAATTGTGAATAGATCCAAAACCTTAAATCTAAAAAAAGGTGGCTGGGTTCTTGAATATTCCTGCGGTTTTTGGAAGTAGGCTCATACCTACATATATTTTGTACTAAACTATACCTAGTATGTACTGTTTAGTGCTAAAGATTTAATAAAACTTTAAATTTACAGATCTAAACAATTATCGGTAGTAACGTGTCCTAAAACATAAATTATTCATACTTGAATAAAGAAATTTTCTGAACAACCTTGGTAAAAGAAATGATTGAAATGTCTGATTGGTGCTGCCCTCTACGAGGTCGACAAATTAACTACAAATTTCAAACGGCAGGCAGGCAAACCTCTGCTAGTAAAAACAAAAGTTTAAACAAAAATATGGCGGAAAGTAATAACAGTGTAGTGACAAGTAATGATAATACTCCAAAATCATCAAAATCCGGTCAAACTTCAGAATCCCAGGACAAAAATAAGACTGATAAAGGTAATTTTAATGCACCTAACCTAGTTTATAAGAGTAAAGTGGACAGTTTAACTTATGACAGATAGTTATTTGTTGCATTTTCATTCTTGCTATTTATGCAGTTGTTTATTAATTTACGGCCTAGACATTTATTTCCTGTTATTTATCAAGGAATATTTAAAGGATTTTCTGTTAAAAGTTCACGCTGAATCAGACAGATGTTGCGAAAAGAAAGGCTAAAGATTGCGAACCAATGAGTCATTTTTTTTGCAGTTTCCCCGCAGTTTGCCCTAAAAAGACGGATATATTACTAAGTTATTTTACTAAACCTTAACAGACGGCTAATTAGCTGCGCCCCGTTAATAAATTATTTACATAATGAATATTCTATTTTCTGAATCAACAGGCTGTTTACACTTATAGGGTGCGATCAACAAAAAGGTGTGGAAATATACAGGGTGTATTGCAAAATTATATATCGTATTGAATCTTAGTTTACAATATTTACCAAATATACCTTAACCGATTTTAAGCAATTGATCGGTATATACAGGCATATTAATTCTATTTGGATGGAGCAAAACTTTTAATTTTGTAATTGGTTGAAATGTTTTGTAAAAATTGGGTATCTAGATTAAAAGTTCATTTTATGGCCAGATCTGGACATGGATAATGACAAAACTAATGAAGCGTTTAGACTGAAATTTTGATCTTTATATCCATTTTTATATGCAAGTTCCCAGCTGACTTTTAAACTAAAACAGTGTTGCAATTATAATCTGAATTGGTTATAGCTAAAGATAGATTTACAAGTGATCTGTAATAGAGATATAAATGAATTATTATTTTTTTAAAATTGATAAAAAAACACATTTTGGTAATTATCTCGAAAGTTGGCTCCTCTCCGATTTTGACCAAATTTGGTATACGGGGGTTTTTTGGCGCTGATTACGAATCTGAAAAAATATTTTTTCAGCAATGTTTCGTTTTCGAGATATTTATCATCAACGTTGAAAATCAAACTAACCTTATTTACACTATTTCTCCTTCTTTTTTCACAGAGTTCTTGATTTTTACACTAAATTGTCACACAATATTTCACACACACCTTTTAAAAAACTTGTTTTTATATTTATTTTACACCTTTTTTCCATTTAATTGCAAACCTCAACTTTTACACGCCGCAACTGGCCGCAACCATGTATGCACCAGAAAATTATTTAGCAAACATGGCCGCCCCACTTGAAAGTGAAGCTTCGCAATTAAATGGAAAAAAAGTGTAAAATAAATAAAAATACAAGGTTTTAAAAGGTGTTTATAAAATATTGTGTGCCACTTTAGTGTAATAATCAAGAATTGTGTACAAAAAGAAGGGGGAATATAGTGAAAATAAGGTTAGTCTGATTTTTAACTTTGATGAATATCTCGAAAACAAAGTTGCCGAAAAATTTTTCAGTTCAATCGCGCCCCAAACCCCTATACCAAATTTGATCAAAATCGGAGAGAACTTTCAACAATTACGAAATGTGTTTTTTTATAATTTCAAAAATAATAATTCATTTCATCTTATTACGATCACTTGAAATCTACTAAACTTTTCGAGACAATTACCACTATTTTTAAATGAATTCTTTTCACACCTTTCAACGATTTTGAAAATTTATACCTTTTTTTGATTCTGATGCAATATTTCCACTTCATTTGATATTCATCATCAAAGTTGAAAATCAAATTAACCTTATTTTCACACTATTTTATAAACACCTTTAAAACCTTGATTATTTATTTTAATTTTTTCACTTTAAATTGCGAACTTTCTAGTTCAAAGGCAGCGGCCATATTTGCATATAAAATTCCTAGTGTATAGATGGTTGCGGACACGTTGGGGCGTGTCAAAGTGGAGGTTTGCAATTAAATGGAAAAAAGGCGTGAAATAAATATAAAAACAAGTTTTTAAAAGGTGTTTGTGAAATATTGTGTGTCAATTTAGTGTAAAAATCAAGAATTCTGTGCAAAAAAAAAGGAGGAATAGTATAAATAAGGTTGGTTTGATTTTTAACTTTGATGATGAATATCTCGAAAACGAAACGTTGCCGAAAAAATATTTTTTTAGATTCGTAATTCGCGCCCCAAAAAACCCCCGTGTACCAAATTTGGTCAAAATCAAAAGGAGGATCCTCTCAAGACAATTACCAATTTTTTTTTGGTAAAATTTTACTTATCGAACATCTCGCCGATTTTGATGATTTTTTTGCATACGGGACTTATTTAAGGCGTTGATCACGAATCCAATTTTTTTTGGCAACCTCTGGGTTTTAAGTTTTGTGATCTCCAAGTGGAGTAACTTCAAAAGGGACACTTTCCTAAAATTCCTCCTTCTTAAAATTTATTACCAATAATGGAAACATACACTAATTGGGCACAAATAGACTAACATTTACAATATCTTAATTCTTAATGCCTATTTTTGGTAAAAAACATCTCAAATGAATAGAGGTTTTTCCTTTTCGACATTTTACCTCATTATGAATTAGGCAACCATTTATAAACATAGGAAAACTGGATTTATTTAAGGGTTGTTTTTACCAAAAATAAACAATAAAATATTGTAAATTATAGTGTATTTGTTTAATATGTAAGTGGTGCCCAATCAGTGTATGTCTCATTTAATAATTATCAGTTTCAAGAAGAAGGAAGTTTGGAAGATCTTGTTCAATATGAGATTAGTCCACCTGGAGGCCTCATAACTCAAAAATCAGAGGTTTCCGAATTGCTCATAAAAACAAAAATTTACTTGTATTATAAACAGTGGCGTATCTAGTATTTTTAAACTTTTAATTTCTAAAAAGTGAAACATGGAACTCACACTATAACCAGTTGAAATTTTTTCACTGAACCATTTTCTTATGTGCATATTTTAGAATTTTAGATGCATTTAATTTCAAGAAAAATGCAGATACCTTTTCGAAACATGGAATTAGACGATAAAATTTGATCAAATTCACAAAAAAAATTACAAATAGAGAAGTTGCTTTTTGCTTTTAAAAATCCGATTTTTTCTTGGGGGAAGCACTAAAAAAGAAATAAACTTTTTTGCAGACTCCAAAATGAAAATTGTCTTTACCAAATTGTTCCCCTCGAGGCCATTAGCATCTGGTGTTTGGTGTGGGTGTCCCATTATTTAGATAAAAAAAAATTGAAAATCCTTGATATCCGCCACCAATTATAAAAATGTCAAACATTTCAGAAGTAAAAACTTAAAACTACATAGATGGAGACAACAACCAAGACTTTAAGTAGGGTACTAACCTTTCATTAAAATGATAATTTATTTAAGTTCTAAGCAAATTACTTATGGTATCCAACTTATCCAAAATATAACATAATTCAATATACAATACAGTTTAAAATCAGTTTCAATTTTTGCCACCCTAATACCCTAAAAGTAGATAGGTGCTTAAAAACCAAATATTTTAATTAATACAAATCCATATGTTGGCTCCTAATTTTCTCAGATTCCTGATTTCTTACTTAAGCATAAGATTTTTTAAATTTTTTGTCAGAAGTCACTGAAAATATGCTTTATTTTCAGTTCTGAGGCCAATATTATTGGAAGACCAGAAATACGAAGAGTTACCAGAAAGCCTCCAAAATTTAATGAAATATTTTGAGACCTCGACAACCGCCTCGTCAAGAATTGACATTTTAGTTGGCCTAATTTACATTTTAATGTTGGAATCTGGCTTTGTACCAATTGATTATAGTGGTCCTGATTATTCATTTGATTTTAACTATAAAAGAGTTACAACTTTAAGCAAAAATGCTCCTTTTAGTGTACACAGTAGCAACAAAAGTTACTTTATAAAAATGATCTTACCCAATTTGCAACAGTTTGAAGTTAAGCTGGCCATTGTAGCTGTTTCTGATGACTTAGTTGTTAACTGTTTTGTTAAAGGAATAGACTCGGGTCCTTTTAAGACACTTTTAGATCCCTTAACCTACTTTACATCATCAAGTACCAATTTAAATAAAATTAGGTTTCAACAATTGGATCATTTATCTATAAAGGTAAAAGATAACGTTGCTTTTCCCGCCAAGTGCGCCATTCTTAAACAGAATGAAATAGCATTACCCTGTCTCGAGGACTTACCGAGTGAGGTTGTTTTAATTATAATGAAAAAACTACCATTAGCAGTTTTAATACAGTTTGGAAAAACTACTAAGAAGTTTTGTATTTTAATGCATGATTTGCTAAAAAAGTTTGGAAAGAAAATGCAATAAATAATTGTTAATTTTAGTGCTCATGTGATTCATTCCAAAGTTCATAATTTTATGTAGTTGATATAGGTTTAAAAAGTCTGAGTAATATTTTACAGGGTGGTTTGTTCAACAAGATGCCTTCCTTCCATGAGGGATATATAAAAAAACTGTTTCATTAATCTTAATGAAATCTGGCATATGGGAGTTTTCTGGTTTTATTTAAATCAAGTTTGATAACTCTATATGAACAAAAAAATGACAAAAACTCTTTCAAAAAAATCAATTTTCACTTTCAAACTCTCGAAACACTTGAAGCATTGCCGTACCAAAAACACTAGGTACCATTTTATAACTTTTGATATATTTAAATAAAACTATTAAATGGAGCATTTTTAATTTTTTATTTATGTTTGGGTACCATGGGAAGCTAATATTCCATATATTTTTAAAAAGGGGCCCACGACTTAATGCCTGAGTACTAAGATACCATGGATGTTTCAATGTTGTTTTAAAATGTAATTGTAAAAATGAGTTTATGTTGTAAATTAATAGGTATTTTATTAGAAAATTATCCAGTTTGGGTGTAGCCAATCTTTAGAAGAATAAAAGAAGAATAAATAAAGATTGTAAAGTTTTCTGGTTGGGTCACATAACTCAAAAACCAGGGATTCTGCAAAAAAAAACTTCTAATTCGTGATCAGCGCTCCAAAAAAATCCTGTCATATTTTTTTAAATCAGTGATAAGCTCAATAAGCAAAGAATTACCATTGTTTTTACCAAAGTTACAGGATTTAAAGTACTGCACAAAGCTAAAATTATATACCTAGTACGTATAGAGTGGCCCAAAGGAAGCAGGATAAAAAATAAATTATTTTTTCAATAGAACACCATACTACAGACTACTTTTTGGATATTTTTAAGATTCTAGATACTTTTACTTTACATAGGCTACCATTATTTCAAATAATGTTTTATGCCTTTTACAATATCTACTTTATTGAAGGACTGAATACTTATTTACCCACCCTGTATAATAAATATTTTTAAAATAGGGCAAAATAAAAGATGATGAGCAAGAGCATTTTTTAAGAAATAAAATCAAGAGATTTAGAAATTCTTTTTTTTATTAATAAGGCTTTTATGTTATGCCATGATTGTACAAATTCAGGGTTGTATTCAGAATCAACAGCTATTGAAAAAAGTAAGGCTATTTTATAATGCTTTATGTAAAGTGTAACAATTTTGTCGCGTGATAGCTAAATTTTTGTTTCCAAAATGGTTAGAAAATTATATTTATTAAAAATAGAACAAAAACATTATCTAACTTAAATAATTTTACACGTTTTAAGATTAGCACTTATCTTATTATATTATTTTTATACTTTACCTCACTATAAAGACACTAAAAACCTGAAATTAATAAACCAAAACATATTGTCCCCATAAAACCACTTTACCTGATCATTTGATTTAAAATGTTCTGCAAGGCTAAAAGATGTTAACATGTCTATGTCTTAAATAGTTCAAATTAAAGTAAGAAAGTGTTGCCGCCTAAACATTAACATATTAAGTTGTATGGAACTCGCAAATTGTCTCTGGGCAATGTTTAAATAAATCACAATAAAATAAATTTAAGCTTTATCGGGTGGCAACCAGGAGTTCTTATACTCCCTCTTCCCGGAGCACATTATAATTCCATGTTTCGCCTGTTTCTTTGTTCTGTCTTGTATAATAATTAGTCTTAGATACTAAAAATTTTTAACACTGCTATTTAGCTTGCTTCGGCTGATTCGTGCACTTCAGCTGAAGCCGAATATCTTAAACACATGCCGAATATATACAGTGTCATTCCTAATTATGGTATTTTAAGCAAATCTCGATTCTGAATGCAGCCGATACTATAAGAAAGTATCTTAATAGTCTAGTGAGTTTTGTGGTGCATTCTATTTAGGTATTATGTGTACTTAGACTTATAATATGTATTTAGGAGTACATTAATTTATTTTATTAAAAATAAAGGTGGTTTTTAAACTCATTGTAGTTTTAATTGAGTTAATAAAAATTGTATTTCAGACAATGTCACATTGATTGACCCAGTGCCAGTGCCAGAAGCCACTAGTACAGGAACAACTGGAAAGATTTTGGATAGCAGCAAGACAAATGGTGATATTGGTAAGTCATTCATTTAAAACAGAAAGAGAATTGGTTGCTCTGTATTGGGTTTTGAATGAAAATTAATTTTGATTTGGAAAAGACAAATTTTAATATTTTTTAAAAACGCTTTTCATTTCCCTTCAAATGTTTTAAAATTGGTGTTTTTTTGCACCAATTTAAATAAAAACTAAATTTTTATGGTCAAGTCTTAGCTATTTTTTTAGCCAGAAAAGTTTGCCATGTGATAAGGCATAAATAAAAAGATCATTAGGAACATATTAATATATTATAACCTAAACAGAGTAAAAAAAAGGTTTAAATTAAATATTTTTTTGTCGGAACTAGTTATTTTTGTGAACTTTTGTGTCGAACAAATTAATGTTTTAAATTGTTTGTAGTTCAACTCGAAAAATAGTTAGTCCCTAATAATAATAATAATGTGGAAAGTTATGTATGATTTGGTGAATGCGCAGGAAATGCTGGCTATCAGCATTATGTTTAAAATATCATTTTATACAGAAACATGCAAATTGTTATGTGCAAGAACTAAGATAATAAAAATACATTTTAAAAAGTTTTTCTTATATTCCCAAAGCAAATACTTGTTAACAGAATTTATTACTCCTTTAGTAATAACATCTATGGTGTTATCTTGACATATCAACAGGTAACTTCTTACAAAGTAAATGAAATTTAAAATAAACTTTACATCTGAAGTAAATACTTTTATTTTTGCCAGGTTGGTTTAATGTTAACTTGCTGTAAGCTTAATTTCTTTAAGTGTTTAAATTATGGCAGCATTTATAAATCTTCGTAAAGTTAAACAATACCATGATCAAAGCCCAACATGCAAAACATCTTTTAAGATTTGAAAATGAAACAGTTTATTTAACAACAAAAAAAATGGAAATATTTGTTTGGTCTAGTAGTTACCCTAGTTTACTAGTTTTCAAAGTGGTGTTGCAAACATCTATGGTGTTAGGTTTAGGTTAGGTTTAAAGTGAGTGGGTTTTACACCCTCCACCGCGACCGCTCGGTCTATTGTGGCTTACACCTTTTTATTTATTCTTATTTCTTCCAATATGATTAGACTTCTAATGAGTCCGGTAATCAAATTGGAAGAGAGTTCTTTCACCTCCCCCGGCAACAAAGTGTCATTGTCGAGTATTGGAAATCTTAGTCGTGCCGCTACGGGGCACGAGCATAATATGTGCTCTGATGTCCTGTCTCCTGAGTAGGGGTGGTTTCAAGGATTGAACTGGTCCAATTATTTTTGTATGGCTTTTTTATGACTCAAGAACGACCTCCAAAAATTTCAAACCGGTATGAGGGTTGTATCGATTTATTTTGATTTTTTTCGGCCATCAGACTTATTTAAGGATTGAAAAGGGATGGTTCAAAGGGTAGTACCGGTCCAATTATTTTTCTTCGGCTTTTCTATGACTCCAAGACGAATGTACAAAAATTTAAAAACGGTATAAGAATTGAATCGATTCATTTAGAATTTTTTTTCGGCCCTCGGACGTACTTGAGGGTTGTAAAGGATGGTTCCAAGGGTAGTACCGCGCCAATTATTTTTTCTTTCAGTTTTTTTATGACTTTGGGACAATCATCCAAAAATTTCAGTTCGGTTTGAGAGTTGGATCGATTTATTTAGAATTTTTTTCGGCGATCTGGCGTATTTGAAGGTTCAAAAAGGGTGGTTTTGGTGTTTCCCGGATGTTTATCAAATTTTCACAGTTTTTAAGTGCTCAATGATTAATTTACTTTGGTATCAGTGCGTTTTTCATTTTTTTATTTTTCGTTGAAAAAAAAAAAACGTTTCCAGCTTCAGGTACAGTGACGGAAATAAAATTTCGTACACTTAGGTTAACATTTTATGTCAATTTTGAATATTTTGGTAAACTTGGCTTTTTACCTTTTTCTCACCTTAATTAATATTCAGTAAAATACATGACTCCAAAAGAAATATATAGTTTATTTTATTCATATATTAAAGAAAAAACACTGGCTTAATATTTCAAAGCGGCACCATTTTTTTTCCACTAATAAGTTTAAATTGTGGACATTGATGCAATCAGCATTTGTGCATGGTGAACATTGTAATTATTCCAGGTTTCTTCAATTTTATTCCACAAATCATCACTGTTTTGTGGATGGAAATCATTGTTCTTGTTAATTTCCTTTACGATATATAATACGGACATATGCCTAGCCCTCTGAAAGACATATACCCCCATACATTAACACTTATTTTAACATGTTGGGTATATCTTTCTTCGTACCGTGTATTTTGCGGCCTATACACTCTAATCTGCCCGCTATAATAAGATTGAAAAATCTTCTCATCGGTAAATACTACCCTTTCCCAAAAATCCATACCTTGTGGTAAATATTCCAGTGCAAACCCCATTCTTTGCTCTTTATTCATATCGGTCAAAAATGGCTTTTTAGCAGCTACACTGCTTCTCAATTCCGAATTTTTCCTAATACGATTTCTTGCCGTTCTTACTGTCCCAGGAAAATTAGTTTGTTGTGTGCTTCTACAGCTGTCTGAAATGGATTGTTTCTGCAAAAATCTATCAGATCATTATCTTGATTTTCGTTTGAAATTTTTTCTTCTACCCCTTCCAGCCCTTCTCTCCAATGATCCTGTATTTTCCCATTTAGTTCTGAGGCTTTGAATAGTGCTTCTTGGTTTCCCAACTTGCTGAGCTATTCTTCCCAGAGAAACACCTTCTTTGAATAGAGTAATTACTCTCGCCTTTTCTAGTTCATTCATTTTCCAAAATTAAAAAAAGTAAAATAATATAATTTTGAAATGTGTGACAGATAACAATTTGTCAAGTAAGGTATATTTCCAGGTGATCCAGGTACGCAAAAGCCAACATCACACTGGGAAAAATTAGGTGTACGAGATTTTAATTCCGTCACTGTACATAGTTTGGCGAGTAGGATTTTCATGCAGAACAGTTTTATAGTGTATGAATTTTATTTTTTTTGTGAAAATGTCGTTATACCGTTAAAGTAAATAATTAAATGAATGAAAACAGTTTTCCAATTTTACGATAGAATAACGCTTTAAAAGCAACATCCTGTATCGTTCACACCTTTAAGCGCATACATCCAGAATCCAGACCTTGACGGCGTCAGCTGACTGAGGTTCACCTTGTCTTTCTTTTAGTCTGCCCATCCCTTTCACGGCGTGCGCTAAATAACCGTCTGGAAAAGATATATTTAGTTTACAATAACCTAAAATAGGTTTGCTTGTCGGGGCTGCTAATTTTTTTTTAATACTTTTGGCTTAGTAAATTTTACAGTAAGTTGCAAAAAATCTCGCGTCTTATATTTTTAAATATTGTGACAATTTTAACAAAGAAACTAAAAAGAAGCAGAGTGGGAATGGGTATAATATGTAATTCTGATACCAATTAATACCTAAAACTCACAAAAATTAACTTAGTTTCATTATTTTCAAACTGTACGCTAACAAAAGAAAAGAAAATTGGTCTGTACATGCAATATACAGTGTGACCTGACATGTATGGACCCCAATATGGGATTTTTTTTGTAATAGTTTTATTCAAAATTTGACTTTGGCATCCATTCCTACTTTAATCGAGATGAAAATTAACCAAAAAATAGTAGTCACGCATTATCTGCCAATTTTAATTTTTTCCAAAAAATTTCAAAAGTAGGGTTGTTTCTGAAAATATCGGAAAAAACTATTAGAAAAAGTATTTAATTTTTTTTAAGCCCATATGAAAAATTTCAGATGTTTAAGATAATTTTTATTTTTTGACCTTTTTTGTAAATTGCACCACTGTTGCAAAACAGGACTCAACGCAACCTTCATAAAACTTCTTAGTTTTGATTAGTAGTGATCCAAATAGATCTATTAAAATTTGACCTCACGAGAAGAAAGTCAAGTCAAATGGGGTTAAATCTGGGGACGCAACTGGCCAGTATTGCTTCATAATACGCCCAAATATAGTTGAATCAATATAAGAATGAAAATTCGGTTCTCTTTGAAAGAAAAAAACATAAAAAGTAGCCCGCACGTGGCTGTTATAATTGACCATATAAAAAGCCGACAATAAATATTAAACCTTTTTGCTACTTTTTATGTTTTTTTTTTCTTTTTAAAGGGCACCGAATTTTCATTTTAAAAATGATCCAACTATACTTTGCCCCTAAATATTTCCATGGGGCGTTCTTGAACCTGTCTTGTACGTTACACTGCTACCACAAAGTATGTATGCCTTATTTCGATAGGAATATTGTCCAAAATCTCTACGCTCTCGGTGTTAAAGAAGCGTAGGTATTTTTTAGAATTTTAATTACCTCTATAAAATAAGGCCCAACAACTTTAGTGTCTAAAACACCGCGTCACATATTTGTTTTAAAGGCATACTGGTCCCTGCTTTCAATTATAAAATTAATTTTCTTAGCCCACATTCTACAATTTTGAGAGCTAACAACGCCGTTTGAAGTGAAAATGGCCTCGTCGGTCCATAAAATGTCAAAATCTCGTTACTTACGAATATTCATACATTTTGGCTTATAAGGTTATACCGCTGCAAAATATTTTTTACACTCTTGGCCATGTTCCACAATAGGCACACATTTAATTGAACTTCTTCACTATGTGTTACAGAATTGTGAGGGTTTTTAAATTAATTTTCCACCGATCCAGTAGATTTAAATTTCGCCATATTACTTACAGTAAATTGTTGCACATTTTGGCCTGGATGTCTCCTTTTATTAAAAATGTTTACTACTACATGATGACTTGTGTTTTTACGACATATTAATACCGTTTCAATTTTTTCCGTACAGTTAACATTTTTTTTTAATTTAATACGCGTCTTGCAAGCAATTAGACTGGGCAAGGGCTGGTCGATCTGTGTTTTTTTTTATTGTTTTGCGGCTAACTTAAGTTTTTGGTGCATCGTCGTAAGGTACAGTACTAATTAATTTTTTTAAAACTGCACTTAATTAATAAACAGCTACTTTAACTTTTTTATGACATAGCTTTAAACCAAATTATACTAAAGGTGTTTTAAACTACATCGTTGAAACTAGATAAGCTTTTTGTAAACACATGTTCGAAAATAAATAAACTTGGCATCTCGTGACCAAATTTTAATATGGCGCTTCTTAACAGAAAAAGTGTTAAATTAAAGCATTTTCATAATGAATAAGTTTTATGTAGATTGCGTTGAGTCTTATTTTGCAACAATGATTCAATAAACTAAAAATATTAAAAAAACTTGAAAAATGAATATCCACTCTTAGACCTAATGTGTCACGTGAAGTCTATTTTTTTAACTTCGAAATCATCATTTGCCAAAAATCAACCGATTTACGCCACGAATCCGAAGTCAGATTTGCAAAATTCAAGTTTGCGGCTCCAATTTGGCCGATCAAATATTTGAAAATCTTCCGATTTCTGCCAGATCCGGTACATA
The DNA here is from genome assembly GCA_019359885.1 of Listronotus oregonensis. Lineage (NCBI taxonomy): Eukaryota > Metazoa > Arthropoda > Insecta > Coleoptera > Curculionidae > Listronotus > Listronotus oregonensis. Next base: position 99,982 of record JAHBCN010003411.1, on the reverse strand, counting down.
GGAGTTTTGTGGGTAGTTTATTTACCAATTTATTTGCAAAATTTAAAATTTCGAACGAGATTATCAAAAATTATTTGATTTCATTTGAAAAGCTTATATTTTCGTTTGGAGCCAGAAGATTCTTTCGTTTTAACCTATACCACCTGTATGCATCCAACATTAGATCCTGACTGGAGCACTGTTCACATGTCTGGAGAATAGCTTCACCCACAACACATAATTCTTGTCGTCAAAATTTAGACCAATTTATTATATTTATAATAATATATATTTATAAAAAGTCCAAGTGTCTTTATTTACATCTACAAAGAACTATTAAAAAAATCAGATTGGCAAGTACCAAAAAAACCTTAAAACTTGCCATTTTTATAGAATTTTTTGCCATTTTACACGTTTTGTAATATTTTATTTTAAGAAATTATATGATGGCAAAAATTTAATAAAAATGGCAAGGTTTTTTTTTGGTACTTGCCATTCTGATTTTTTTACCAATTCATTGTAGATGTAAACAAAGATAGTTGGACTTATTATAAATATAATAAATAAATTAAAACTTTGAATTTTTGACAAATATAATGGACGGAAAAAGGCCAATCTTTACACACCTTCTTAAAATTAGGAATACAGGATTCGTGGACTGAGTAATAAATACTGGTTTTCTAATCTTATTTATTTTATAAATCCTTGGATTTAAATAACCAATACATATTTTCCAATTACAAATTAATACTTGTGTATGGAAATAAAAAAAAAAATTAAATCAGCATCTCCCCAAGGAAATTGGATCCCTTGCATCTCCCTCGATCTCTTTAAACGGTTTTGAGTTGCATATGTAGTTTATTTTGACTCTTATTTCATTGTAAAAAATTATATTTATATATTTTTTTATTATAATATATCCGATGAACAGTTTATCATAATTTTATGTTATACTACATACTGAGTTTCTTTGTTGGGATTGCTTCTTCCAGCTTTGTTATTGGGAATGTAAAAACGTTAAAAAAAAGAAACAGTTTTAAAGAGTTAAATTTAAAAAGTATTTCTAAAGCTGTTTGGTGCCAGAAAGACGGCCACTGTGGAAAATAAAAAACCCACTCGATACTCTGGATCTAAAAAAGGCTGGATACTGACACACAGTCACAGCGATGGTGAATTTCCTATTTATAGCCAAGGTAAGATCAGCTGATTGCAGTGTTGCAGTTTTTTGCACAAAGGTATTTCGAGACGTTTTATACGAATGAATGGATTTTTAATTGTTGAATGAGCTATTTAAAAGACTTTAATTTTTCAGAGCGGCTTAGTAAATTATTATTTTCGGTTACAAAAAAGCAAAGGTTCAAAATAGTTATGTTTTGCAACATAGTTCTTTTATATATCAACTTAGCAAATGCTGGCTATTTTTTGATATTAGAACTTTAATTTTTTTTTTGAAATTGGCGACAACTTGAGGATTGCAAATATATACAGGGTGGGCATATAAGCGAGGTAAGCGGCTGTATCTCAGGACCTATACATCTGACAACAATGGAATTTTTTTATTATTATTATAAAAGTGGCCATGAGAAAATTCTGGAAATTATTTTTAAGTTCCGTATTTCACCGCTAGAGGGCGTAACTAAAAATTAAATAAGGAAAACGTATTTTTTCCGAAAACCCATATATTAGCCTATATTTTTGATAATACTGTTAGAAAGCCTAGAAAATTCTCTATTATTTTATATTAAGGCTCATTGGCGTACGACCGATAGTAGGAGTGGGGGAAGCTTTTGAAAGTGTAATCATTAAAATCGGTGTAAATTTTAAACCACTTATTCGATTTCAGCAAATTAAAATTTGTTTGCAAGATAAATAAGGCTGTTTTAAATATCCGTTCCCCTTATCGCTCTACAGTTCCCAATAAAAGAGCTAGAGGGCGCAATTCGTAATAATTCCAGTTTTTTTTATTTTACTGCAAAAATTTAAATTGAACGGTATATTTTTGATATCATATTTAAAAAGTAGATAAAATTTGCAAAAATATTGTGAAAACCCGACGATAATATCCAGACGGCCCAGATTTAGAAGGCGTCGCACTACTGGAAGAACGGAAGAAAACATTATTAATGTGTTGGCCTATGTAGAATTTAATAAGCATATTGGAACTCGGGCGTTATCTTTAGATTTGGGAATAACTCGAACTACTGTTCGAAATATACTAAAAGACCACAAGTAAGTAATTGCATTAGCGCACCTTTTTAGTACACATTTTTAATATAATTTACTCCTTAAATATAATAGGCATTTCTTTTTAGTTTAAGGCTACACCCCTACCATATAATCCTTCGATTTAAATTTTTGCAGTAAAATGAAAAAAATTGGAATTATTACGAATTGCGCCCTCTAGCTCTTTTATTGGGAACTGTAGAGCGATAAGGAGAACGGATATTTAAAACCTTAAAGCCTTATTTATCTTGCAAACAAATTTTAATTTGCTGAAATCGAATAAGTGGTTTAAAATTTACACCGATTTTAATGATTACACTTTCAAGAGCTTCCCCCACCCCTACTATCGGTCGTACGCCAACGAGCCTTAATCCAAAATAATAGAGAATTTTTTAGGCTTTCTAACAGTATTATCAAAAATATAGGCTAATATATGGGTTTTCGAAAAAAAATACGTTTTCCTTATTTAATTTTTAGTTACGCCCTCTAGCGGTGAAATACGGTCTTGAAAATAATTTCCAGAATTTTCTCATGGCCACTTTTATAATAATAAAAAAAATTCCATTGTTGTCAGATGTACAGGTCCTGAGATACAGCCGCTTACCTCGCTTATATGCCCACCCTGTACACAGCAGTTGCTATAAGATGTAGCTGTTCATGTTTACAACATGTCAAATAGCTAAACTCATTTAAAGAAAAAGAATCCAAAACAAAAATATCAAAAGCCAAAATGGAAACCTCCGAAGTCTTAGAAAAAATAAAGTCGTCTGCAGCAGCAGTTAAAGAAACTACCTGCAAAGTCAAGAACGTTGTACGAAGAGACATATAAGGCGTACAGACAGTGTTGTAATAAAAAAATTGCAGTAAACCGATAAAGACGGAATCTTAGCGTATTTAAGCACTAACCCTTGTTCTGTATAATTAGGTACCAATTTGCTGTTGAATATTTAATTATTTTTTCAATAAAATTTTAGAAATTGTTTAACTAGTACAATAAAGTGCTACTTTATGGACGCAAAATTGTTTTATAAATAGCACCTTATTGGTCAGTTGTACATAAAATTACTTACGATTACCTATACAAGTATATTGGAAAGAAAATTAAAAAAAGAAAGAGAAAATATATTACATTAAACAAAATTAATGATTAACAGGAGCTTAAAAAAACTAATGTCCTTTCATAACACAGTATTTTTGGAGTTGAGGATAAGGAGTTTAAAATGGAAGTGGTTACAGAACTTCTTATTTATTTTTGATATTTTAGTGTGCTCTACACTCCCCTAGTCACTTATGCAAATCTTTAAACTTTAAGTTTTCCAATAAAGGGTTTCCTAAACCAATTTATGCAATCTATAATCTATTCAACTTTATACTTAGCAAACAAAATAAACTTTAGTTTAAAGTTTGAAGTCTGTACTTAATAATTGACCTATACTTACTCTTTAAAGTATAAAAAATTAATTTTAAAATAGTGAAAAACAAGACTAAAATTCGTTCCAAAGTGATTCTAGATATTGGATTTAAAAAGGTGTAAAAATGTTTAAAGTAGTTTGTCAGTCTAACTTAATTATTAAAAAAGTTCGAGTAAAATTCCTAAAATGCATTGATTTTTCGATAATTATTTTTAAAAAAAATTAATAAAACACCGTGTTTAATAGCATGTATGTTTATTACGTGTAAATAAATTCCATAAATATGTTTTTTTAATAAAAACCTTTAGTTACCAAAAACATAAGTGCATATAAACGACCCGTTATTTCATATTTTTAAACGAATTATTTCCTTTTTGGTAATTTACCAAATTTTCAGCTATAATTTCCGACATTTGAAAATTTCCAGTCATTTTTGTTAAAATGGATAGTTGTCATTTAGTGAAAGGTGAAGAATGAAAACTGAAGATAATGCTACAGTTTCTCGAACCAATAAAATGTGAATGTGTCCAGTCCAGACCTAATATCTTGTTTATGGGCTACCCTGTTTGTACAACGGTAGTAAAAAAATGTTGAATAGAAAATTAAAAAAAGAGTATATCAAATATATTTTTTTTAATGTTGGCATAAAAAATACAGGTTCGGAGTTTTTTGAGGACAAGTAATCCTTAACATGCTCTTGACACATCTAAGTCATTTGCCCAGGTCTAGTATAATCCGCTTCTAAACAAACTTTCTTCCCAAGGTCTTTTACCTAAACATTGTTTTTAGCTCTCCGAATTTCTTCCCAATCGACGTATATTAGTTATTATGGATGGTTGTTCTTTTAGCTTTCACCAAATTAATGCTGGGTTACACCAGGGCTCGGTATTTGCACTAACTCTATTTCTTCTTTACATTAATGATCTTCTCTCTTCCATGATCAATTCCGTCCATAACTTTGATGACGATATTACCTTTTACTCTAGTCTTTAGTTTCTTAAGCCTGTATTTAAACCTGATTTTGTTGAATACCACAGGATAATACAGATATCTTCTTTAAAGGACCTTCAACTGATATTAAATTCTGGTATTAAAAAAAAAAGCTCAGATTCCTCTGTTGAGCCAGAAAGTATCTGGCTAATTTGTATAATCTGTACGTATCCCAAATCAGATTCTTTGCTATATTATGCAAAGTTGCCAATATTCTTCCTCCTTCAGTAGATGTCAATGGGCTAGCACGATGTGCCACTTTTATGCATCCATTTCCATCTGAAAACTCCCCAAACTTCCCACTTTGTTCGTTCCTTTATCCATGAAATATCTGGGCTGAGAAAAATCCTGCCCGAAGAAATCTTTTCTTCTAAAACTCCCACGATAATTTAAGTCTTTGGCGTTTGGGCCTTTGTTGACGGTCCCAAGGAAAAAAAACAAACTGATAGTTTCTCAGTAATTGTCACTTTATCAGAACACTTAGTAAAAATGTTTTTTTATCATTAGTTTAGTATGCCATCATACGTACCTGTATAATATTACAATCCGTTTTAAAACAATAAAGAAGCATTAAACGATGATGTTTATGGACTTTAAAAAAAATTAATAACTGATAAGATAAGAAATCACGTAGTAAGGTGCTTTAAACTTGATCCATTAAGGTGTGCGCCGTCGTTGAAAGTATTTCGTTTTTTTTTAAAAAGTGCGGTGTGTAAGTACTTATTTGTGTTAGTGTAATTATTGGGAGCAGTTAAAAGTGTATTTCTATTTTTTTTTTATTTGACTTAACGAATTTGGTGTAATGGTGTGAGTGAATTAGTCGAGTTGCGAATACGTTTTTCATGAGTCTAATGGCTCGGTTATTAAGAAGGTTTTCTGGAAGTAGAAAGAACCTTAATCGCTCGGTGTCCCAGGATACCATTGATGAACAAGAAGAGGACGTTGTAGTCGCACAGGCTTCTGGTAGGTTTTTGGTATATTACCTTGTTCTTGATTGTTTAAAACAATTAGGTGACTTATAGGTTTATGATGGAAAACGGATCAGCCTTTTATATGGATATAGCTCACATGATAAATAATTGCTTGGTACAGTCAGCTGTAACATTTTTTTGAAATAGTGATTGTGCTGGTAGATAATATTACAAGATTTTTTTAAATAATTTGTTTTTCACTTTTTTTTTAAGTGATCACGTAGATAAACTGAATCAACAACTTCATTGGATCGTAGAATATCCGATCTTGTTAAAAATATCGTATTCGAACCATCTTTTTTGCTAAAAGCCTTGACGTTGACTTCATCTCGTCAGTGTGTTTTCTGGTGATAATGATCTTAATTTACCAAGTTTATCTTTATGGTTTTAACAAAATAGTGCTTTTCCTCATTATGCTGCTGGCTCGGCTGCTGGAACATAAGTACGATGGATAGCTAAACGTAGAGGAATAGAGTGGTCACCCATTTCGCTTGATCTTAACCCACTGGATTTTTTTTATTCAAAATATTCAATGGAAATTTTTAGACAGCTTAATATACTCCAGGATAGTAGCTAAAAAACAATCTCAGCATCTTTTTTATTTTTTTTTCTAGTATGTTATATACAACAAATTATTATATATAACTAAAATAGGCATAATTTCCACAATTTTAATTTGCTTCACTCAGAGTAATCGTTTGAGGGATAATAAATATTGGTGCTAATTGGGTGCATCCTAAAAAGACAACAAGTAGTGTCCGACAAAAGGTTCGGCTTTGGTCACATCTGTTCCAAATAATACCTTTTAGGCCATACATTTGGCTTCGGCCAAAAAAGCCGAAGATTGGCCGAACCGAAGTTTTATATCTAAGAGCCGAAACAGAGAAACAAACAAAGTTATTGCGATTTCGCGAGGCTGGCTTCGACACACTTCTTGCACATTTTTCCTCTTATGAACGTAGCTTAATTAGTCTGATACTGAAATTGTATTTAACAATAATGTAATAAAAACAGTTTTCTTCTTTACCCGTCTTACTGAAAACAAAATATTCTTCAGGTGGCTAAATTAAGAACTTATGCAGTCTCAGTCATTTTAATGATATAAGCCATATCATTATAATGATATTGATTTTTGCAACAATCTAATGCAATTTATTTATATCAATCATTTATTTTCCAGTATCAATAACACTCCTTAACATATAAAACAGAGTAAATTAAAATTTGCAGGCAAAATTTTATACTTTTAGTCTCTTTGGAATTACGATTCTTGAGTTGATCAAATCTTCGAAAGTTATGGCAAAAGTCGAACAATCGGCTTCGGCCTAAAATTAACCTTCGTCCGTCGGACACTAACAACAAATGTTGGGTATTGTAACTGGATTCTTCATCTCGTTTTTCTGAAAATCAATGTGATGCATTTAATAATCTTAGGTAAAAATTTATAAATTAAAAATGGCGGATTTTGGCATTTAAAAACCAGTTTGCCTCACATTTGATATACATATATAAGGTTTTTTAGGGTGGCTAGGTCAAAATTTGAAAATTAAGAATCTTAGGTCGAAATTTGGAAATTTGAAATAGGGTATTCAAAATGGCGGATTTTGGCATTTATAAACCGATTTGTCTCAAATTCGAAATATAAGGAATTGATTCCTTTTGAAATCGGGTCCTTCCAAAAAGGAATCGATTTTGGATCATTTTAAAATTATAAAACGAATCCGGATCACGGATCCTATTTTTAAAAGATAATCGATTCCAACTTTCGTGTCCTTAAAAAAGGAATCGATTCCTAGATTCGATTCAAAAAGGATTCGATTCCTACCCAGCTTTGATAATTATCAACTATCTTCTTTGTTTTACTAAAAACTGTTGTAGGGAATCTTATTAGTATATAACTGTTACAAACTTGAGAAAAATAAATTATCAATAATTACTGCATAAATATGGGAACCATACATTTTTATCTTTTCTCGTATCTTTACATTACGCTTATTGTTATCATTCTTAAAAATAGAAGCATATTATCAAATTATTATATTATATTTATAAATGTTATAGAGAAATGTGACGCCTATTTTTTAAAGCTAGTGTTTCATTTATTTATTTAAAACTTCAAAAAGATGATTTAAATGATTAAGTGTAAAAAAATTATCTTTTTTTTCAAATGGTATTTACCGTGTACCATAATTTCTATTCTACAGAGATCTTATAAACTATAGAATATACAAATAAACATTATTGGTTTAGTTTAATAAATAGTCAGTATCAGTCAGTAATCTAATTTATATAATTTTCCAAAATACAGTCGAAAAAATCGGTAAAAGCACTTACCCGGAGTTTCTCTCGTCATTAACCCATTAGCATATTTTTAGGGGTCTATGAAATATCAGTGGTTACACTTTTGTAGCTGTCCGGAATATTTTACGTGATCTTCAGATAAAAGAGCTAACCGAGGTCTTTTAAGAAAATTAATCTGCAACAATACGTGTACGCAAAGATCGTGGAATAAAAATAGCAAAGGTACATAAAAAAGTAGTCTATACATTACATACGATATATGTATCCCGAAGTATTTTTTGTCCGAAACACTAATCCGGGGTCAAAATTGACATTACAGAAACTTCCAAACCTCAAAAAACAGGTCTAAAATACTAAAAATCGCTATGAAACATTAGCAAAAATGCACAAAATTTGTTTTTCATTTTTTATATGTATATTTATTAAGAAAATACTATGAAAATTAAAAATTTACCCACAGAATTGATGTGAAACGTAACGTTTTTTTTTTAACCCAAAGGAATCATTTTTCAAAAATCAACCGTTTAACGCTAAATTGGGTAAGCGTCAGTTTTGGGGATCGCTGATCACGAATCCAAAGTCAGATTTGCAAAATTCAAGATGGCAGGTCCCATATGGCGAACTAAATATCTAAAACTATTCCAATTTACGCTAGATTCTGTATGTAGGGATCTTAAAGATCGCTGATCACGACTTTAGGGTCAGATGTTCTAAATTTAAAATGGCGTAAACAATATGGCCAACGATATTTTCAAAAATCATTTCGCCATATTGGGTCTACCATTTTGAATTTTAAAAATCTGACTTTAAATTCGGGATCAGCGACCCTTAGAACCCAAATCTACCGAATCTGGCGTAAATCGAAAGAGTTTTGGATATTTTTCCGCTATACAGGGTGCCACAGATTCGAGTGCATGCATGGGGATCTCGGAAACCGTAAGAGATAGCAAGAAGCCGGTTAAATTATGGCAAAGTTGCGCATTTAGGTGCCCAATAACATGCCGAGTAGAAATTTGTAAATTTCGAAGTTACTTCCGAAGATATCGGAAAAAACCGAAATTTGCTGATTTCGTTTTAATTTTTTTCTGACGTTATTTAAAAGAGATATGGAAAACAAAAGACACTTTCTTATGGCCACTTTTTAAGGTAACTACAAAACAGCGTTAAGAGCTTCGTACGACGTTTCGTTTTTTCGTTAGACCATCATCAACGACCGCCATAACCACCGCATAGCAAATGTAGCATAAATCTGTTGATTTTGGAACAATGATTATTTCTTTAAGGTTAGAAAAGACCGTCACGTGACACATTCTGAGGGAGCTTTTTATTTTTCATGTTATTTTCTTAATAAATATATATGTGGAAAATAAATAACAATTTTCCCTTTCTTTGCAGGTATTTTTTCGTGAATTTTTGTATTTTAGAGCTGTTTTGTAAGGTTAAGAAGTTTCTATAATGTAATAAGCCCAATTTTGACAACCTATTCGTATCAGGAAAAAAAAAACTTCGGGATAAATATATATCACATGTAAAGTACAAAACCTTTTTTTGTATGGCTTTGTAGTCGATAAAATAATTTGCCATTGGGTTTTATGTCTGAATATAACCATACTTTTAGGAATTTTTAACTAACTAAACAACATCGTCTAGAAAAAATTATTTAATCGTATAAAATTTCAACCAACAAAGTCATTGTTACGAGAATGCAATTATTACTGTGATAAGATTCATAATTCTTAGTCTCAAAAAACTTTACAAGTAAAAGTGATTTAGATTTAGATAAGTTACAGTAAAAAATTACTGATAAATTGTTTCATAATGTTTTTTAAAAGGGTTAAATGACTGTAGAACATGCTTTAACGGTATAAGATGATAATGTACCTTAAATAAAATACTCCAAGACGATATACATATATAAACCATCCGATAACGAAGCACGACATTTGAGCGTAGCCATTTTGGCGCTGTCATTTGGGCGCCGATAATTTTGGTTCCGGACATTTGGGCGCCGCCCTTTCTTCTATGTATTATTTATTTTTTATAAACTTGGCATATTATACAATGGGTTTCAGTTTTTTTTTAAATATATTTATTATAAAAAATTCATATTGATAATTACGAATAATACATTAAAATTGTGGCCGAAAGTAATTAAAAAAAAAACAAATTTTACAGGTAGATAATAAAAATGTTTTTGGGGGTTTTTCTCTAACCACAACTAACCATTAATATTTACAATGGTGCAATAAATTATTTGATGTTATTGAACTGTTAAAAGTTAGGTAAATAAATTTAACCATGGTCAAGAATCTACCTAATTGGTCATTAGGTCGGCGTCCATATTGTTTAGTTTATAGTACTACCTGCAATAATACTATAATATATATATATATGATATATATATATATATATATATATATATATATATATATATATATATATATATATATATATATATATATATATATATATATATATATATATATATATATATATACCGGGTGTTGCTCCGTCGAGCGGGACATAGGGAATCCCATGTAAATTTTGAAGTGGTCCAATATTGGTTCCCCTAATTATTTTAGAAGAAAATATTATTAGGATTTTTTAAAGAGCACGAAAAGTTGTACCCAGTGTACAAATTTCAGCTCTTCTCAGTTCGCCAGCTAAGAGATAAATGCTTAAATAAGTTACGAATCTCCTATCTTCTTACGCGACCTGTATTATTGGAAGTTTATAATAAAATACCAGAAAAATTATTTAACCTCTTACTCTCAAGTTGTCAGATCAATGTCACATCATTTTTAAATAATGAACTACTCAAATCAAGAAAAAATCACTATTATAAAATGGTTTTATCAGGGAAATAGTTATCGAAGAGTAGCGGACATGTTTGCAGCCTATTTTCCCAATAGGCCAATACCAAGTAAATCGATAATAGAACGGACGATAAAAAAATTTGAAACTACAGGCACAGTAATCAATAATTGCAAATGTGAAGAAAATCGACGTGAAAATCAGAGACAAATTGTACAAAGCGAGAGGGATTTAGACGTGATACTTTGTGTAGAGGAGGCCGAAGGAAACATTAGCACAGAGACAACTGGAGGACATTACTGGACAAGACCACACCACAATATCTCGAATTTAAAAAAAATGTAAATACCACGCTTACAAGTACGAAAGACACCAAGAATTAAGAGACGGAGACGAAATACGACGACAGGAATTTTGCTTTGAGATGATGGAGAGGACAAACACTGACAGAGGTTTTTTACAAAATATTTGCTTTACTGACGAATGCACTTTTACATTGAACAACGAACCCAACATTCAAAATTGCCGGTACTGGAATAACGAAAACCAAAATCGATTTGTTCAGACAAGGACTCAAATCCAGAAAAAATTAATGTTTTGGCGGGAATTTTCGGCCACCATATCCTTGGACCATTTTTCCTTGACCGAAATTTGAATGCGGAGTACTTTCTGGAACTTTTAGAGGAACAAATTTTGCCTGCTTTGAACAACCTTGCTCGTGAAAATCAAGAGATTTGGTATCAAATGGATGGCTGCCCAGCACACAGTACCAGAGCTGTGCGCGAATACTTGAACAACGCATTTAATAAGGACATCATAGGCCCGAACCACGCAATATCTTGGCCAGCCAGGTCTCCGGATCTTTAGCCAAACGATTTTTTTCTATGGGGACATTTAAAAACTAAGCTTTATACTAATAAAAAATATGAAAATTTAGACCAGCTAAGGAATGCTATTTCCGCTGAATGTGCCAGAATACAGATGTACCAACTAGCCAACGTAAGAAATGAGTTTTATAATCGTTTGGGTTATTGTCTGGCAGTTAATGGAGGAATATTTGAGCATTTGATTAAATCCTGATATTTTCGTCATAAATTGATTTCTAAATGTAGACAAATTTGTTTTATTGTCTTGCGTAACTGTGAGTGCATGTGTTGGAATTAGCTGTAAACTAAAATGAAATGCAAGGATTCTTTTTGAAATTCCCGTATAACATTGTTCAGTTTGGGCAATGACATTATAAATTAATGATCTAAATTGTCACTGATAAATCGATATGGTGTTTTTATTATTGATTTCTAGTGTACAGGGTGCATAATGAGATACTACGTTGCAGAAGTATTTAAGCAGTGTACTCTTTACTGGTTGGTTGAAAAATGCTCAAATTTTCATTTTGGGTGGAACTTATTGTGCTCTTGAATAAATCCTAATAGCATTTTTTTCTAAAATAATTAGGGGAGCCAATATTTGACTACTTCAAAATTTACATGGGATTCCCTATGTCCCGCTCGGCGAACAACACCAGTATATATATATATATATATATATATATATATATATATATATATATATATATATATATATATATATATATAAAAAAAAAAAAAATTTTTTTTTTTTATATATATAACACTTGCACTTAGTTACAAAAATAGATAAAAATCTTAATATTTCTAGGCTTTGCTTCGCGAAAAATGGGTCGCTGACTGCCAAGTAAACACCTAAAGTCGAATATGTGTTTTTAAGTATCTTGGAATACCGGTAACATTTCGACAATCTTAAAATGTTTTTGTAGAACAGTATACATAGTTGTAAATCGGTACAAGACCTAATTAGATACTTAAAAGTGTATGGAATGTGAGAAAAGAGGCCAAAAACAATTAAAACTGGAGCATATTTATTTACTAGATAAGGTGTTTGAACAAAGATAATAAAAATAAATTCCGTAAATTTTAACTTGTATTTCTGGGTGCAATTATTTTTTATAGTAAGAAGTCAAGTTGGTACTGCAAAAGTATTGTGTTTCACATTTTATTTTATGCATACAAGAAGGGTAACGTGTGGATTTAATCTAGGCGCACGCAGGGCGTATTGTATATTACACGAGACGTTTCAGCATGTTTACCCCCCTGTCATAGCTTCGTTCATTCCACATAAAGGTATAAGATTTGGTATTTAAATTCCCAAAAGTAATCTTATTACTTTAAAAACATGATAAAGTTATGTTAAGTGGTTTTGAATATTGGATTTTAAAAGTCGCCCATTTTACTAATTCTGAAAACTGCACATTTTTATTATTTTACATATTTTCCGTATTTTGGCATAATAGTGGTCGCATTTTTTTATAGGCTTTACTTATAATTGAAAAATTTAATATACTTACTCTTTTTTGTTTTGCTTTTTACATAGTTGTGGAGTGTATTTTATCAAGGTATTTGTTGAGTAAGAGATAAAATTAAGGTTTATGTGGTAAGTAGATCCGCCAGACTACAGTCTTTTATCGTGTGCCTAAGAAGAGATATATGTATAAAAAGGAACTCACGTTATCTCAAAGTTTAATTCAACGTCCAGGTTAAACGAGTTTTGTACACATGAACCACCCGACCATTTGTCCTTTTTGCCTGCACGTAAATATATTGAAAACATCAATATAGTAAACAAAACAACAGTTTTCTTATTTTATAGAAAATACTTGAAATAAAATTATTTTCAACATTGACCAAGCATTTATTATTACTTTTTCGTTATTTAGTCGTTGTTATAAGGTGTAAAAAGATGTTTTTGTTTCATAGTTATTTATGATATAAGTACAATTTTAAGGCACGTCCCTTAAAACGTACTTTTAACACAAATATCATAAAATATTTTTTCTGTAAACGCAATAATGCAGTTAAAAATTAAATTATTTCAAAATTGAAAAATATTTTTTTTACATAGCATCGTATATAAAAATTACTAAAGTTGGCATTTATTAATGAATTCTAACAACCGTTGTTGATGCTGATTGGTTACGGCATGTTTCCTTCATTTGATACGTCGTGTCAGTTTTAGCTTGTTTTAGTTTTTACTTAAAATCAGCTTGAAATGGAAGAACATGTAGGAGAAAGTATTGTTTGCATCGATCCATTTAAAGAGATAGATGAAGCGGCCAGTAGAGCATCGCTGGATTTACTGCCCAGGAAATCTCGTATACAATACAATATTGCCTACAATAAGTTTATGAATTGGTGTAAGGAGAAAGGTGTTGCTCTAAAATATACCGAAAATATATTCCATGCGTATTTTGATAAAAGAGCGAAAATTTGGAAAGAATCATCGTTATGGTCGACTTATTCAATGAGCAAAGCTATGCTACGCATAAACAATGACGTAGATATCAGTAAATTTTATAAGCTTACCGCTTATTTAAAGCGTCAGGGAGGGGGATACCAGCCCAAAAAATCAAAGATTCTAAGCAATGCGCAAATTGACCAGTTTCCGAACTGTGCACCTGATGATGAATACTTTCTGATAAAAGTAGTTACTATTTTGGGAAGTTTTGGTGCATGTCGCAGGGAGGGGCTTTGTTAGTTGACTCTTGACTACTTGGAAGATATGGGCACTTCATTGATGATTCACATACGAGATACTAAAACCAAGGTACAAAAATTATACTATCGTTGAAAAATTTTATTTGGTTCTTATCGAAAGTATAAAAGGCTCTTTGTCCAGCAAATGTAGGACATCGGAGCCTTTTCCTAAAATACGCGAAGGGTAAATGTACCAAAAATTCCGTCGGAATTAACTCTTTTGAAAAAATTCCTGCTGCTATAACAAGATTGCTGCAGCTTCCAAATTCGATCCTCTATGCGGCATTGTTTTCGCCGTTCTTCAGCGAGTTTACTTGCCGATGCTGGAGCAAATTTGACGACAATTAAGAGGCATGGGAGGTGAAAATCCTCTACCCTTGCTGAGGGATACATCGAAAACTCTTGGAAAATAAAAACTCTATTGCCAGACTCTGCTTTCAGTAAAAACAAGAGCAGCAGATCGTGCCTCAACGTCGACTGAGAATGCGGTTTTTTCTGTTCAATCCACCTCAACTACGGAGAATGCTAGAACTGTGGAAGGAATTTGTTTTTCAAGTTATTTAAATTGTACAATTAATATAAATGTTAGTAAATAAATAAACGTTGACGTTACCTTTTAAAATTTAACATTTCACTTTTAACACTAGTGCTTTAAAATGTTACTTTAAGGCACTAGTGCTTTAGAGTAAGATTTTTAAGTCATCTAGATAGTGTTAAAAATTGAATTTTTAAAAATATTTTACACTTATTTGGTAAAACACACATATTATATATACGTGCTTTTTTATTAATTGTTGTATGTTCTATATACACTGTGGTGAATTCATGTATCAAAAAGTCCCTCTTGGATACTCGCCAAGATAGGACCGCTACGGTCCCGGTCCCGAGGCACAGAACTGTATGTGCACAGATCCTAATAAACTTGCAGATCGTCTAAAACAAAATATAATAATTAGGGTTTAGTTTTTTTTAAATTAATTCTCAACAACCATAAATTTTTAAAATTATTGACATTTCCTGAAAAAGCTTTCTACGTAAAGCACAGCGCATTTTCAAAGGGTGTTTTCTACATAAAGCAGTATAATGTTAGCTGAACATAATACACACTTATCTAATGCATCATAAGCATTATTGAAACCCGACTCCATTATTGTATTATCTTTGTTACCTCAGGCTTCTATTTTAAAATAAGCTAGAGCTATACATAGAAATTTCGATCAATATTTAATCTCACTAAAATTGGTTTTAAATTTTTTGTTTTCATGTGCATAAAATAAAAATGTTAAAATGGGAACAAGATGTCGCCCTTCGAACTAATACAGGGACCGCCTGAAATGGAATTGTCTTTTATTAATTGGGAAAGGTACAAATTAAATAAAGCAGTTCAGATAAATTTTTGCAAAACAACTTTTATTTAAACTAGGTTTTGTTAACTTGTTAAAAGTTTAATGGACTTATGCATGCGCTAGTTGGCAGGATAGATAATTTTTTCGTAAAGCCGCGTTTACACCAAAGTCTTCCACAAGTTGCGGCAATTTGTTGCTTTTTCTACAAAATACGGCAACATTTTCTGTCTTCCACTTGTTGAGAGACAAATCTTCCACGAAATTTTGGTTTCCCCCGGAGTGTCGCCGCGTTTACACCAAGACAAATCTTTCACTTAATTTAAGTTTCCTGCGGAGTGTCTGTAAAGATCAAAGAAAGTTGATAACTTAAAGTGAACGATTTGTTGCCGCGCGCTTTCCGCAAACAACTTGTAGAAAAATAGTGGAAAACTGGAGAACTACTACCTAAACCTTTCACGCCAATTCTTTGGCAACAAGTTTTCCACTTGTTTCTCTAACTTTAAGAAGAGCAACTTTTAGTTTTCTACAAAAAATCTTCCACTTGTTGCTCTAATTTGAGAAGTGCAACTTTTAGTTGACAACTTTTAGTTTTCTACAAACGATCTTTTGTCAACTTTTAGTTATCAACTTTGGTGTAAACGCGTCTTACAAAAGATCAAAAAAAGTTGACAACTAAAAGTGGAAGATTTGTTGCTGCACGCTTTGCACAAGCAACTTGTAGAAAACTAGTGAAAAACTGGAGAACTACTGCCTAAACCTTTTGCGCTACTTTAGCAACAAGTTTTTAACTTGCTTCTCTAAATGTGAGAAGAGCAACTTTTAGTTTTCTACAAAAAAAATCTTCCACTTGTTGCTCTAATTTAAGAAAATTAATTTAAGTTGACAACTTTTAGTTTCCTACTAACAATTTTTTGTCAACTTTTAGTTGTCAACTTTGGTGTAAACGCGCCTTAAGGCTGACTTATGGACGAAGGGAAACTTCGTCACCTTCCAGAGGCCTGGTTGGATTACGGTGTAGTGCCGTTAGGAAGAACAAGATAATACTTCTTTGTGTTCCTGGTAGAGCTGGGCGACGTTCATCGTTTTGTTACCGATGTTCGATGTTTTTAACATGTCGGTCAACATCGATGCTGACCTTTCGATGTTCAATATTACAAAAAATATATTTTATACCTAATTTTTCTAGCTCTTAGATAAAAATATTATTTTTTTAAGTGATAGTATTTCATTTTATTTGATGAAGTTGCTTAAAACTAGAAATAAGTAGTTTTTTCTTTAGTCGATATCCAAGAACATCCGTTTTTTCTTCCCGAACCATTAGAGTGCAATCCTATCTTCTGGTGGCAACAAAATTCCTTTAAATATCCTAATTCAGCACCCAAAGCTTTAAAACTGTTAAGCGTTTTAGGAACCTCCGTACCAACCAAACGCCTATTTTCAAAAGCCAGTGAAACTATGGCTGCTTAACGAAATATCTTGCAAGGAAAACACCTATCCCAGCTTGTTTTCTTACAATCCAACCTCAAAAAATTATGGGATTTGAATTAACTTCTTACTTTTTGTTACATAAATAGTTGTTAATGTTTATTTATTATTTATTTTAAAATTCTTTTTTTAATTTTTGTTACAGAATTTATTGATTTATTTGTTATTTTCCAGAATGTTTTTATTGTTTGTTACAAAATGAGTTTAAGTTTTTGGAGAAAAAAAATCGATTTTTCATTTCAACTTTCACTATTTTTTGAAATAGTCACAAGTCATCGATGTTTTACAACCGATGTTTACAAGACATCGATGTTTGCTTTCGCTGGTGTAAGAAAGCTTTAATAATATGTGTAAACGCTAGACAGTTTTTTAAATTAATTTGAAAATACAGTAAAAGTTTAAATTAATTATTGTTGCTCCGCATAAATTCATCCCTAGTTATTGCTAATTCAGTTGCCAAAAATAAGACTGATATAATTAAACAACAAGATAACCTAATATATCTGAGCGTTCGGATATATTATTTAAACAAATATGTTTACAGGCGACCTTAATAGAGCGATTTGTCGGTCGTCCGAGTTGGCTTGACCGGTAACTCATTCCAAGAGTAACAGCTTGCCACATTGAAAGATTGCTTTCCGTGAGATCAGCGAAGTTAAGGACCGCCGGTCACGGTCAGGAAAAGAATGGGTGACCGACGGTGAGCACCGTGTGGAATCCACTTTAAACTGTAGGTCCCATCTGGATGACATTACCTAAGAAATGATATGGGGGGTAGTTCAGAGGTAGTAGTTATTGTATAACGTTCGTGGTGGCACTACCACGTTGTCTAAAATGTGTCGAGAAAATGCCATATCTTCATATCTTGTTACTTGGACAGCGTTGACTAGACTGGAAAAAATGGGTTAAACTTCCCAAAACCTGGCACCCACGGTACCTTTTATTTAGGCTATATACAAGATTTTATGGGCAGTCATAATGATAAAAAAATAGGTATTTATTTTCATTTTTTCTTGTATTTTCTTAATATCCCTAACGTCTAGATTTACCACTATTCGCTCACATTCTCTAAAAAGCTTTTCCATGTAGCCAAATAGTTGTAAAGAAAACACCACATTTTTAAACAAAAGCGTGTTACCTATAATGCATGTTTAATGCCACCTGTACACTATACAAGTGGTGTAGAGAATGGATCCTTAGCGTATTGAGACTCAACTCTATTGTATTATCTTTATCACCTCAGGTTTCACTTTAAAATAAGCTAGAGCTACATATGGAAGATTCGATCGATAGGTAATCTTACAAAAATTGATTTTACAGTTTTTGACTTTTTTGTTAGAGTACATAAAACCAAAAATGGGAATAAGATGTCGCTATCGGCTTCATGGTTGATTGCCATTTGCTTGAAATAATTCAGCATCCGCTTCAATTTTTTTTTTAATTATTACTTATAGGTAGATTTAGCAAAGTTTAAGGATATTCTATATCCTTAGACTATGGAATTAGCGAAGCTAGTTTTTGCTGCCGAGTTTAATTACCGCTTCAAACTTTCTTCCTACGGTCTTCCACCTAAACTTTATTTCCGAATCTCCAGTTTTCTTTTCAACAGAGGTACATTGGTTATTGTAGACAGTTCCTCTTTCAGCTACCAAGTTGATGCTGAGTTGTCTTGGGCTTACAAGGAAAGGTTCCAAGGTGTCCGCATCCGATTTCAATGCCGCTGAAATATGTTATTCTACGTCGAAATCTGAGACACGTATTTTTTTTATTTGCGAATAAGCATTTTTAGGGGGTGAAATCAAGCCCCAAAGTTCAACTCCTTAGAAGGTCAGTTGTAGGTTTTACATACTTGTAGTCGATATTTTTGCATCATTTTTTATGAAGACTATTACCCACTTGTTGTCCGACTACATGTATGTAAAACCTACAATTGACTCTCGAAGGGGGTGAACTTTGGGGGTTGATTTCACCCCCTAAAAATGTTTTTCCGCCTATAAAAAAGAACACGTGTCTCTTTGATTTTGACGTAAAATAACATATTTCAGCGCAGTGCCGGATTTATATTTTTTACGAGTGTAGGCCACTGTATTTCCGCCGCCCCATGTACCTTTCTAAAATAATAATTTTCCATATGTAGTAAGAAAGGAACTAAAGTTAATTAAAAGAATAAATTAGGCATTAAGAAAAAGTATTAAAGAGAAAAGAATAACAATTTTTTACTGGACTTTTTAATAGCAAAATCATCTATAATATCATCATAGTTTATGGTGTTCATTATATCTGCTTTTATGTAGAGGAGCCAAAGAATTCATTTTTTCTTGAGACACTGAAGACCTTTGATAATTTTTTACACGTTTGAAACAGAAAAAACTTCTTTACTCAGAACGATTCGTAGCCGGAGTGGAAAGTGCGATGCGGAGAGCTATATCTAAGTTAGGGTAAACATTAGTTAAAGATTGATTCCTCAAAAACGTTGAGTAGTGAGTTTGATCTAGGCTTCACTGCACATTATGCAGTTTTATTAGGGGAAATCTGACTGGGAAAATGCACACATTCTTAAACCAAATCTTCCTCTAAATCATTGGTATAATATTTTATCAAAATCTGCCGCCTTTAGGACGCTGCCGTCCCTATTCCGCGGCCTATATGGCCTATTGACAAATCCAGGACTGTTTCAGCGGCATTAAAATCGGAGGCGTACACCTGGGAACCTTTTCTTGTTAGTAACAGTACCAACTCTATTTATTTTTCACTATAATACTCTCACGATCAATCCCATTTATAGTTTTACTAATATTATTAATGGAGATATAAATCTTATTGTTATTTTATTTATTGTATTATATTTTGATATATACTGATAATATTTTTTCTGTTCTAGGTACGTCACCAGATTCAAGAAATAATTCAGACGGTAAGTTTTTTCTTAATGGCGAAAAGTTTTGCTAAAAAATAAATATTATTATTGTGGCTAAATGTTTTATCAGTATTTTCCGGAACGTATTAATTTTCCGTTTGGTAAAATTTTAAGGCGTGCAATAATATCAGGGTGGTTTTTGCGTTAACCTTGGGAGGATATTAAACGATTATATAACGCTTATTTTTCTGTAGACCCTTTTCACTATACAGGTTGTAAAAATTATGATGCTTACGATTTTAATGAGCGATAGTAGAGCTCAACACAAGTCAAAATAGCCAAAAACACATGGCTCAAAAGTTAATGGTTTTCGAAATATGGCTTTTCAACGTTTAAAAAATTTGGCTACATAGCGCCGGTTTCATCGCAGCGAGTCTAACCAACGTTTTTTGACAAGTTTTACATATCTATACTTTTTTTAAATATATGTTTATATCTCTAATGGTAAATATTCACTATGCGCTGATCATTTATTGATAGGTTTTACAGAATGAAAGTAGACCACGAAAGTAAAAAAAAACCCATCTTGGAACAATTTGTACCCCTTCTGAATCAAATAGAAGGACCCCGCACATTTCTTATGGAAAGTGGACTTCGGTGAAAATGGCTGAAATCAATATATTTTGTAGCTTTTGTCATCCTCCTACGAAGCTTCAAAGCTCCACCGATCAATAATTTCTTATGAGAAGTGACCCCAGTAAAAAGGGCTAAAATCAATGTATGTTGTAGCTTTTTTCGTCCTGAGAAAAACTTTCAACCGGCACGAAGCTTTATTATTTCTATTTTGGAAGCTCCACAGATCCATCATTTCTTATGGGAAGTGGCAACCGGTAAAAATAGCTGAAATTGATATATGTTGTAGTTTTTGTCATTCTGAGAAAAAGTATCTATGGGCACAAAGCTCCATTATGCGAATTTTGGCTCCTATGGAGCTCCAAAGCTTTACAGATCGATCATTTTTTATGAAAAGTGACCCCGGTGAAAATGTCTGAAATCGATATATGTTGTAGCTTTTTTCGTCCAAAGAAAAATCTTAATGAGCACGAAGCTCGATTATGCGTATTTTGGCTCCTACGGAGCTCCAAACTCCACAGATCAATCATTTCTTATGGGAAGTGTCCCCCGGCGAAAATGGCAGAAGTCGATATATGTTTTAGCTCTTGTCATCCTGAGAAAAAGTCTTAATGGGCACGAAGCCCTATTTTGCGGATTTTGGCTCTTGCGGAGCTTCAAAGCTCCACAGGTCGATCATTATTTACAAATTCAAAAGGTCATATTTCAATAGTCCAATGCATAATAATATAAAAAAGTACACGTTCTTATGTTTCTTGCATAACTAAATTCAAATCTAATGAAAAAAGTCAATATTGAAAACTGACAGCTGTCAACTAACTGTCAAACAGCGATAAGCAAGATTGGTAAAATCAATTATTTTTATTGCTGATCGCTGTTGGACAGTTAGTTGACAGCTGTCAATAGTCAATATTGATTTTTCGATATTAGATTTGAATTCAGCAAACATAAAA
This sequence comes from Listronotus oregonensis, assembly GCA_019359885.1. Taxonomy (NCBI): domain Eukaryota; kingdom Metazoa; phylum Arthropoda; class Insecta; order Coleoptera; family Curculionidae; genus Listronotus; species Listronotus oregonensis. The sequence continues at coordinate 78,449 of JAHBCN010003411.1, read as the reverse complement.
AAAGGAATTGATTTTACCAATTTCGATTGCCAGATTTTGATTTTTTTGACCACCAATAACCCTTTTAAAAAATTATGAAAAAATTCATGAAGCAGTCTATAAAGATACACCAATATATATATATATATATATATATATATATATATATATATATATATATATATATATATATATATATATATATATATATATATATTATATTATTTTTTTTCATCATAACGTGGATCAATAGGCTTTGTTAAAAAAATATTACAAATTTTAAACCCAAAAAAAAAAAATTGGAAAAATGTGCTTCATCCGCGCTTCGAAGGCCATTAATTTGGCGCAAGCAAAACTAAAAAATCTTTTACTGCGGCTGAGATATTAAAAAAAAAACGAAAAATCGACATGATTCAATAAAACAGTTCCTGAAGCACCTACGTAAATAAAAAAAGGAAAAACCACGTATTTTTATTCTAGCCTAGCTGGGTGAGATTTCAAAAATGAAAAAGCCGATTAGCCCCCTTCGTTAGGCGCCAAGGGCCTTAGAAAAAAAATGTTTAAAATACATGTGGACTCTCTTTGTAATAAAGCTTTATACGGGGTAAGTCTGTGAAGTGGGACCCCCCATTTATTGCTTTAAATATTCAAATTGGAGAAAAATCTTTTATACAAAAATATTTTGTTTTTTGCTGCTCTATATTTTACGAACAACGTTATGTATACAGGGTGTATCAAAAAGCTTGTACAAGGACAAAGTTAATTTTTTTAAATGACTCCCTATATTTTTTGTTACATTTTTGTTTTCTTAATAAAATTCTAGATATTCTTTATCTGGCATATCCCTATATTCAATTGTTTACGAGAAATTCTCATTTAAATACAAATTTAGAATGAAAAAAGCCGCTTATCTCTTAATGTTGTTTTACGTTTCTATGGTTTTAGCGGTTTTTGTAGAGTGACAAAACAGTAGTAGTAATAATTAATAAGTAATTAGATATCACATGACGAGTAGAAATAGGTAAAACCTTAAAAAAGAAAAAAACGATTAAAACAATTTTTATACAGATTAATAAAACTGTCATTATGACATTTTTATTAATCTCTATAGCATATATGGTTATTATGCAACTCTCAAAAAACCGCTGAAACCATAAAACGTTAAAAAACATTAAAAGATGAGCGGATTTTTTCCTTCTAAATTTGTATTTAAATGCGAATATCTCGTAAACAGTTAAATATAGGAATATGATATGCTGAATAAAAAAATTTCTAGAATTTTATGCAAAAAACAAAAATGAAACAAAATTATAGGGAGTCATTTAAAAAAATGAACTTTGTTCTTGTACGGACTTTTTGATACACCCTATATACATAACGTTGTTTGCAAAATATAGAGCAGCAAAAACCAAAATATTTTTGTATAAAACATTTTTTCCCAATTTGAATATTTAAAGCAATAAACGGGGGGGACAGACTTACACAGACTTACCCTATACTATATAATAATTATATTATTAATATTAATATTCAGCAACGTCAAGATTTGCAAACAATTAAACGAAAATTTCCTTTATTACATTTCTTTACATAAAAATATTTGATATCAAATAAGGCATAATTTGCTAGATATAGCAGCTAAACAAAATGGTGTTCGCTTTCTCGTTCCGTATACTCACTAAGCTCACACGAAACGTATTGTTTTATCACAGTCGCTCCCAGAGATATAAAAATTTATTGTCGTTTGTTTTGTCGAAAGTCCAATTTATTTAATACGGTACCACAATATTCCTTGCTAACAATAATTAAATTATCGCCATTATGTTTGTCTTATCAGTGCGGTTCGGTTTCATTTATCATTTATCAGGGTACGTAACATATTATTTCTTTGAAAAGTAAATCATACCGCTTATATTTAATGTATGTCGTTATCCAGTAGTTTTCTAAGGAAATTATTTTTACTTCCTGAAAAAAAAACCTTGTTTGCAATCATTTTTTTATGTGTAATTTTGTTCTTTGGTTTTCCAGAATTTTGTCCTTTGTAAATTGTGTGACACTCTAAATTAGGAATACTATATCACTATAAACACTTATGAATAGTAAGGGCCAAGTTCCTCTTTTTCTTGAAAGTGTTAGACAATGTAATGGTTTCAATAACACTAAAATCTTGGACTTCCATTGTCTTTATTTGTTAATTGTTACACAACGTTGCGGTTAGTGGTGTATCTCCAACCGTTTTCAAGTGATAACTAAAAACTATTCTTAGAAGCTACGACTTATATACTATCCCTTGTTCACCGAAGCTTGACCGACTTTTTACGGTTCAGCAACGGCTGCCAGATACTCGGAATATCGATGCTAGGCTTGCTAAATACATTTTGGTTGTTTACAATTATTACAGCTTCTTTAAATTTTCCTTTTCTTCCAGTGGGTTTCTTTATAAATGGTTTTTGCTTTCGACCATTGTATGCGGTGTTGTTCTGACCAAGCGTGTTCGGCAATCTCTGACTTCGACGTTTCACCTCGTTCCGTATGTTTTTTGTGTTTTTTAACTTTAACTTCGAGTGGTCTT
>JAHBCN010003411.1:0-75881 GCA_019359885.1 Listronotus oregonensis | reverse complement strand
TTTTTGGCAACCCGAAAAAAAAAAAACCAAAATTTAAAATGGACGTTATACCTTTTTTCGGATGTTTGACGGGGAGGACTCGGTATACCTATAAAAATTTTTGTGGACAAATCTTTTTCTTTCTGTTTATAAAAATCTTAAAAAAATATGTTGAATCAACCTTTTATGTATAAATTTTGCAACACCTTTTGGGAGGTTTCTTGGAAGCAGTCCTATCACGGTGCAATGTTGCTACAGTAAGAATTTGGGCGACTCGTCGAAACTAAGTCACTAAAAAATTTTAGCTTTTATAAATCTTTAAAAAAAAGCCCAGGGGATCCCGGTCTATATGTAGCTACTAATGTGATATGTTTATGCCATAAAAATGATTTTAAGGGAAATGGCCCCCCAACCAAAAATAAAACCGATAAAAAACACAAAAATTAGTAATATCATATTTCAGGTGTATAGTTATTGTTATTGTCAAATTAAAAGTAAAAAAAGTAATATTTATGCTTATTTATCCTTTAAAATGCAATAAGCTCAAACGGGGAAATAATGGGTTTCCTTTTAAAAATTTTAAAAATTTAAAAATTTTTAATTAAAAAAAAAAAGCATAAAAAAAAAAAAAATTTAAAATCCGACTTAATTTAAATCATAGGAATTAAAAAAAAATAATAATTTATACCGTAACACAACTTTTCATCCACCCCAAATTTAAATTGAAAAATTTGATGCGCTTTTTAAATATAATTTTTATAAATTTAAAATTTTAAAAGTCAAAATTTGGGTCATAGAATACTAATCATATTTTTAAACAATTAGTATTGTTTTTTAAATTTTAAAAGTCATTTAGAGTAAAAAATTTAAATTCCCCCAAATTTAAACTGGTTGTTCTCAGCATTGAGAAGTATTCTTTATTGAATATTAATAACGTTGCGATGAATTAATTGATTATTACGTAAGCATGGTAGCTAGTTTGACAAAACAAATTTTGAAAATTTTTATACAAAACAGATAAAACACTTTGTTAATATAAATTTAGAAAAAGGGGAATTTTTTTTTTTTTTAAAAAAATTTATTTGAAATAAAATCGCTATTTTAGAAAACTAGGAAGGTACAAGTGAAAGAATATAAATTTCGTTTTTAGTTTTTTTTTTTAAAAACCCCAAAAAGGGGGTTCAAAAGTAAAATTATAATCCCCCAGAAACTTTTTTTTTTTTTGGGGGAAAAAGATTAAAACTTTTTTAAAATTTTCCCAAAAAAATTTTTTGCACGATTTCCCTTTTAATAAACGAATACAATTAATATTAAAGAGTAAACTTTGTAAACTGATATGTAGACATTAAAGCATTTTAAAGGGTATTTTATATATATATATATATATATATATATATATATATATATATATATATATATATATATATATATATATATATATATATATATATATATATATATATATATATATATATATATATTATATTTTTTTAAAATTATTTTTTAAAATTTTAAAATTTAAAATTTTTTCAAAATTTTAAACCTTTAAACCTTTAAAGGGGAAAAATTTTTCGGGAAAAAATTAAATTTTTTTTTGGTTAAAAAATTTGTCAAAAATTGAAAAAAAACCCGGTGTTTTTTTTTTAAAAATAGGGCCCTAAATTTTTTTTGTAAACTTAAAAGGAAATTTTTCTTTTATTTTTAAAAAAAATTTTTCCCTTCATTTTAAAATTTGGGGGAAAAAAAATAAAAAAAAAAAAAAAAACTGTTTTCCCAAAAAATTTTTAAAATTAAAAAAATTTTGAATAAAAAAACCAAAATATTGCTTATTAATGTTTTAAACCCAAGCATTTTAAAAACTTTTAAAAAAACCCAAAAAAAGTTCGCCTTTTGGCATGTTTGGAAAAGGGGGAAATTTTTTACGGGTGTCCCAAAATTTTTTAAAATAAAAACCCTTTTTAAAAAATTTTTTTAAAACTTTTATTTTTTTTTTTAAAGGGGAAAAACCCCTTTAATTTTTGGTTTTCCCCCCTTTAAAAAAAAATTTTTTTTAATTTAACCTAACCCCCAAAATTCCCTTAACAATTAAAAGGGTTTTCGTTAAAATTTTCCAATTTTTGGCCCAAAATCAAAAAATTTTTCGAAAATTTAATTTCCCCTGGTTTTTAAAAATTTATCCCCATTTAAAAAAAGAAAATTTAAAATTTTTAAAAATAAAAAAAAAATTTTTTTAAAAATTTGAAATCATTTTTAAAACTAAAAAATTTTTAAATTCCCTTTTTCCAATATTCAGTTGAAACTCAATAAATTTCGAAATTATTCTGCAATTTCTAAGCAGTTTCTGATCAACATGTTGTAATTTTTTTTAAATCTTAATCATAAACGAAATACAACATACAGGGTGTTTCAAAAGTAAACATAAACCTTCCGCCAGCGTCTTTTTCTCGTTAAATGAAGGAAAAAAGTTCTTATTAACAGAGCTCCAGAAATGCCTCGTTTTCAAATTACGGCCCATTAAAGGGTTAGAAATTAAATCCGTTTTTTAATTACTTGCAACTACTAATAAAATGTAATTTACATAATACTTTACAGATTTGCATTAAATTTTATGTATAATGTAACGACATAAAAATAAATTAATATAAGGCTGATAAGGGACAGTTTATAGGGTACGATGTGTTTTGTCATTAAAACTTTATTGTGCTTCGTTTTTTTGTAAATTTAAGTCAAATAAAGGGAGAAAAAGGACAATTCTGAGTAAAAAAGGTACTCTTACCTGAAAACAATAGATCCAACCGATTGCGAGAAATTTAGTTTAAAAATTTTACTGCTCGTCAGAAAGCAAATTACAACTCTATTTTTTATAAGCAAACTTTACCCTTTCGGCAGCATTTTTCACTTATTAAAATATAAGAAAATATATGAGTCTGGAAATGCGTCGTTTTTGAGTTTACGAACAGTCTTAATGTAAAAGGATCAAGGCTGCACGAGTGCAACCTGTCCCCAAGAAATGATGTTGTCTGTTGTTTGTAAGGTAATGGAAAAATTTAGTAATCTCCGAATCTTAAGGTACGTGGATAAACACAAAATTTTACATGACGGATAGTATGAATTCCGCCACAGAAGATCTGCTGATCTTCTTTTCTTTGTTTCACACAACTAAATAAGTCCCTGGAGTAAATCCTAGATCGTTGCTCTTAAAAAACTTTTTTTTTTACGGTCTTCACCTAAGCTTTGTTCTTGGCTCTCCAGTTTCTTTTCTAATCGACGTATATCAGTTAACCAAATTAATGCTGGGGTGCCCCAAGGTTCAGTACTGGCACCAGCACCGTTTCTTCTTTATATCAACGATCTTCTTTCTTTCACAAGAATCCTATTCATAGTTTTGCTGACTATAGTACCCTGCACTCTAATATTTAATTTCTTACACCACGCTGTAAGTCTGATTTAGAAAATCAGCGCAGATCACAAGACCTTAAATTAATCTTGGAATGAGACGCAAAAATCTTGTCCAGTTTATTGCCTCCAAAGACAGTCATGTTCGATATCGCGGAAAAAGTCTGCCAATACTCATCCGTTACATATGAGCTGCCAAGTTCTGCAGAACAAAGAATCGTTTAATTTTAAGGGGGTTATTTTAAAAAAAATTAACTGGTATAAACATTTTTAAAATTTTTAATTGTATACTTGGTTTTTTTAAAATCATTTTTAGAATATTGCTCTTGTGGGGGAAAAGGGTTTTCCCCCCCGACGAGTTGTAGAGGATTATTTCCTTTTTTGCCCCCAGGTTTTGGGCCCGTATAATTTTCCCCTTTTTTGGGCTTAACAGAGCAAACGTAGTGCTACTTTTATGCATTCTTTTAAGTCCAACTTTAGGGGCCCCCGAACTTTTTCCCCTCCTTTTTATCTTCCCAAACCCCAGAGTGTCCCGGGGCTATGGAACCCGCTACCCACAGAAGTTTTCTCTTTTTCTTTAAATTTCCAAATATTTAAGTCTCGTGCGAATAAACTTCCTCTTACCACACTTCAGACACCCACAGTACGTTAGTACTTAGGCCTCAGCCTTCGTGGACTATCCCAGGATAAAAAAAAAAGATCAGTCTGTATTCTTGTACGTCCTTGGTTTAGACCATGGTATTTAAAAAAAAAACAATATTTTTTAAAAATGAAAGTTAAACTTTAAAATGGTTCTGGAAAATAATAACAATAACTATTATAAAAATAAAATTATTGTTTCTATTTTCAGGCCCCAACGATGATTCATGATATTGCAATTTAATAAGTTATAAACAGTGGTTAATTAAAATATTTGCTTAATTGCTTAAATTATAATTATACAAGTGAAATGTCACATTCCAAATTAAAAGTTAAACACGTGCTGCAAACATTAAGAGCATTAGTCATCGAATGGGTGGGTGATTCAATATTTTTTCCATTCATTTTAACAATCTTTTTGAATTGTTGGGTTAATGTATTTTCTTAAAATAAATCTTAAAAATTTAAATTTTTTTTGGGTTCCAATGTTATTTGCAAACAGACCTTGAAAAAAAAATTTCGTTTACCACGAATTTTTTTAAAATATAAAATCTTTATGAGCTTTGTAAACAAATAGTTTTAAAATTTTATAATTTAAAAATGTATATTTTAAAATTTTTTTCCCCAAAAAATACATTCCGATATTTGATATAAGAAATGTTCTTTTCGAAAGGGTTTACTTTTCGGACTTGTCTGGAAAGAAGCGCAGAAGAAAACTCCGGAAAGGGAATGGTTCTTCCCTACTTAAACTTGATTACTTTTGGAACTGCAGTAAAAAAGTTAGGAAATGAAAAATATCCTAGCAGAGCGCTTTCGGTAAACGTGCTATTCGTCAAGCAGGAGTTACAGCGTATGGTACAGTCCATAATAATTCGTTGATTTCTCGTTTTACTTGCTACTGTTAGTTGTAAAACTCAAAAAAATTTTGGTAGTCCATTGGTCCGGATTAAAATGTCCTTTTTATTATTGTACCTTTTTTTGGAAGTGTCCGACCGAAAGGGTTTCGGCCGAGCCCAAAAAACAATTTTTTGCGGGTTTCGGTTTGGCCCCAAAATTTGGGCCCAAATTTTTTTTGCCCAAACTGATTTCGAATTTTTTGCACGTCGCGTAACTTCGTTTCTGCGGCAAGTGCGCCGTTGGATAGCTTTGCAACATTTTAGTAATTATTTTTTTTATATGAATACCAAAAAAAAAAAATTAACATAAATAATTACAACAAAAAAATTTAAAATACTGTGTTTCCATTTTATGCCCCAATTAAGCAGAATAACGATAGGGAAAAAGCCCAAAATTTTAGTTTTTAAGGGGAAATTTTTTATTGCCACGTAGTTTGGTTTCGGCCCAAAAGAAACCACCAATATTCGGGGTTTGGGGCCGGAAAACCTTTCGGGGGGACCCACTTTTTTTGGATATTATTAGAAAAGACAAATTACAGGTGTTCAAAATTGAGATGTTTTCATCTTAGTTCTCAGTCGTTTTCAAGGTATTTTCGTTGTGTTATTGAGCATTCAAAATACTAACCTAAACTATTAATATTATAGGTTTTCCCACCCAAAATTTTCTACCAATAGGTATTTGTTAGGCAACTTATTTATGGCTGGGTTTACGATTCAGGGTTGTCATTTAAATTTTATTGAGGTCGAGAAATCAACGAATTATTGTGGAATGTACAATACCTAATATGTAAACGGGGCATCGACACACAATAACGTTATTAGTTAAAAATTAAGATTAAAATTGTAAATGAAATCTAACATTTTCCCTTTAAAAGGTTGAATTTTAAAAAATTAACTTCCACTAAGATACCATTTTGTTGGTTCTGACATTTTACTTTTTCTCAGTAATAAATCAACTTTAAAAGAAATTGAGTCAATTCTAAAATATTTTAATTTTAACTAAAAGCAACTTAATTTTCTTTTGTATTTATTGGATTAGACACATAAAATTAAAGAGGTCAGGTTTATTAGTCTCCAGTCCATATTCCAATTCCTACGAGCTTTAACAGTCCAGACAGAAGTCGGGGCATTGCACTTGCACAACGAAACTAATAAGTTAAAATGGGTTACATGGGATGGGAAGTATTATCGATAGTTTTTTTTTTAAATCGAAGTTGGTTTTAAACTTATTAAAAACATGTATTTTATATATTTGCTTATGAAGCCTTCTATCGTTCGAACGTACTATGGGTGTCTGAAGTGAAGTACAAGCTGTTTATTAACTCAGGACTTAATGATTTTGTGGTTCGTAAGGGAAGAAAATACCTCTGCAGAAAAAAGGTTTTACAAAAAGACAAATTTTCCCCCCCATAGTTAAAACTCCCTTTTCCACGCCGTCCCAAAATTTTCGAAACGTTTTTTGGGTTTTGTGAAAAAGGTTGAAGATGCGGAAAAATTTTTAAAAGGGAAAAAGTGTGGGCTTTTTTTTTTTTAGATGCCCAAAGGACCATATTAAAATAAATAATATAGATTAGACTATTTTATTGGTATTTGTATTGAAAATAAATTAAACCTTCAATTGTCAAGCGTGGAATTCACTGAGTTCCACAAATTTGCTAATTATACGCTAGAATAATGTCAAAACCTTATTAGAGTTTGTGTTTTTTCAATATACAATTCCATATGTAGTGAGTCTGCTAGAGAGGGTAAATTTTAACATTTATTCTTTTAAAAACTTGAGTAAAATTACTTATGTGTACCTTCTAATGTATAATTAGCCTATCTTTAGAGTATTGCTCTCATATCTAGGGACTGGCGTCTCCCAGCATTCTTGATTTCCTTCAGGGAAGGGCCATTTATCCCATTAATGATTCCATATTTACAGGAAAGTCTTCTTCTCTCACCCACCGGCCAGCCATAGGGGATCTGACGTTTTTTAGAGATATTTTTACGGCTTCTGCTTCAAGAAGTTGGCCAGTATAGTTCCACCCCTGACAGCTCGCAATAGACGACACGTAGTTTCGTTTTTATGCATTCTTTTACAGTCTAGCTTGAGAGACCCAGAACTTTCCACTTTGTTAGTTCTTTTATCCCTAGAGTGCCCAGACTGTGGAAACTACTATCACCAAAAGTTTTGAATTCTCGTGTCAATAGACTTCATCTTACCACACTTAAGACACCCACGGTACGTTGGTATTTAGGCCTTCGCCCTTCGTCGACTATCTCAAAATAAAAAAAGCTGCAATATTTCAATTTGCACTCCTAATACATAAATAAAAATGTTGTGCTAGTGACCCATTAATTATCCGTGAAAGTCTGGTCCATCTTTTTAAATGTTTACAATAAATTTCTATTGTGCTTTACATTATACAATAGATAGATAGATACATTTTTATTTGTTTATTTGTAATGATAAAATGACCCTAGAACTATAAACCCAGTTTTTTTACCTGTAAACTACAAACCGGGGTAAACATTTACCCCACGGATTTTTGCTCTTAAAATCATTCCGAAAACAGTAGTCTGACATATAGGTATCAATTTTTTCGTTTTGCTTTGCCCAAGAGAATAATAAAGAGCAAATTCAATGTTATCAAGATTTAGTTGATTTAAAATTGATATGAATAGCTGTAAGTACCTGAAAACAACCAAACCGTCATTTAACAGACAAAATGTATAACTATTTTTCTAAAAAACTGATTTTTTAATTTACAACGTGATTTCAAAGATAACACCAATGGCTTTAAGAAAAAATATACCATTGTGATGTTTTGCTAGAAAAGTCTATTTATTTGGGCATTTGGAAATTTAAACAAATTAAGAATCCGATCAATGAATAAAATCAAATAAATATCCATAAAATATTGGTTTTCAAGAATCTATGTTTGTTCCTCTCATGGAAAATATGAAAAAAACAAAAAGATAAATTTAACAGATATAAAAATATTCCAAAGTACAGTTACAATTTTACTTATTAAAATTTATTTGGGGTAGATATCTACCCCGATTTGTAATTCTAGGGATAATTATTAATAGAGACAAAAAATTTAACATTTGTTTTCAGTGACTTTGGTGACTATGAACAATTAGTGTCAACATTATATTATTATCGTAAAAATCATTTAAATAATGAAAAAACTACTCCGCTTCCCCCGACAATCCCGATCAGAGGAATCGCTTGAAAAATTTATCGTTTCCCAAATATCCCCTGAAATTTTTTTTTGGTTGTCGGTTTGCGATCGGGGACCCCCACGGATCTTTAAAAAACATAAAGGTTTATATGAAACCTAACTATATATTGTATATTTTTTTAAAAATCCCTTTTGCGACGAATAAACCCTGGAAAATTTGGGCCCTCTTCAGCTGGTACTGGACTATAATCTGTTTATTTTCGAATGACAAAAACACACGCGAAATAGATTAAACATTCAAAAATTCATTCAGCTCTTATGGGCTGTCATAAAGATACGAAAAAATGTTGTCCTATTTATTAACTTTTTGAAAAAAAAAACCATTGAAGAAATTTAAAAAAAAGGTAATAAAACTGAACCACCCCCCCTTTTTTTCCGTAAATTTTTTTATTAAAAATTTTTAAAAACTAATTTCGGTAAAAGCATTACCCAGCAAATCTCGGACATGTCACGACTGTTAAAAAATATATACATGCTCTTCTAATAATAACGGATTTTATACACGGAATCGTGAAAATAAAGCAGAATATAAAAATGGAAAATGATATAACTTTTTGTTGCCCGATGGCTTCCAACTGGTATGTAATTATGAAGAGGCTCTAAATTATTCAACCGGATTTTGCTGCCGAAGGCGCCATTAGTAAACAAATAAACCTATTAGACATCTACCGCCAAACATAAACAAAGCTGTGACACGGTATTACCACGTGATTAGTGATTACCTATTTTATGGAAATGTTTCTAAATAATGATGGGCTTATCCGTAATATAAACTTTTTTTTTTGTTCGATTGGCTTTTATAGTTTCTTATTTAGCTACAAATTGCATTTTTATCATAACACAGTGTTATATTTTAAAAATGGGCAAAAAATAAAAAGTTATCTTGTCTCTGTTTTTTATCTGGTTAGACCTATTATTTTTTTAAATAAAAAATGTTCATTTATTTTTGATTTTATCGCTATACTGGTAATATGAATTTTGTAAAAAATCTAAAACCAAATGTTTTTTTCTGTAAAACCTCATCGTTGCATTTTTTGCAGAGGAAAGTTAAAAAACCCCCCGGGAAAAAAATTTATTTTAAAAAATTTGAGTTTGGGGTTTATAATTGGAAAAAGGGGCCCTAAATTCGATTATTGTCTAGTTTTAAAATTTTTTAAAAAATTTTTTTAAAATTTAAAAAATTAAAAATTTTTTCTTTATATTTCTTTTCCCATAAAAAATTGGCAAAATTTTTTAAACACTTTTCCCAAAAAAGGCTCAACCGCGATCTCTCTTTTGAAGCAGAGTAGTGGGGGTCCTTACCAATATAAGCAGTTAAGGGTAACAGAATATTTTTGAATCGTCGGCATAAAAACTGCAAAACCGACCTTTTGAAGATATAGATAAAGTATAAAATACAAGTCCCCCCATTAAAAAAAATTTTTCAAAATTACCAACCTCGGTTTCCCAAAAAAATTTTTTTTGCTTATAAAAAAATTTTTCAAAGGGGAAAGTGTTAAATTTACTATTTAAACAAAATATTTTTTTCCCTTTGGGGTTTTTTTTCCCCCTGAAGGGAAAAAAATTCTTTAAAATTTTAAAAAATTTTCTCCATTTTTTTTCTAGGGAAAAGGGTTTGGGCCCTGGTGGGTCCTAGTTATCTTTTAAAAACTCGTCGCCTTTTTTTTAATGAAAAAACCAGTTTTTGGGAACGGAACAAAAAATTTTTTTTTTTCTATTTCTTGGGTTTTTTTTTTTTTAAAAGCAACTGTAGGGAAATAATTAAAATTTTATTTTAAAATTGATATTTGACCTAAAAATTGCCTATCATGGTGCTGGTAGAATGGTCCCGGAGAACAGATTAAATATTTTTTTTTATCCCTTTATCGTATACAAACTTTTAGCTTTTTAAAATTATCCCTGTAGGGTATTCGAAAAGTGGTTTAATGTTTAAATAAATATATATTTATTGGAATATCCATAATTTATTCCATGTATTTTCCCCAGATCGTCGATTTGGATATTTGTTCAACCATGAATCTTCGTAACATTGAGTGCAAAAGAAAAACAGTTTTTACTTATAAACAACTATAAGTATTATTTTTAAAAAATTCGGGAAAAAAAAAAAAAAAAAGGGGGATTTCCAAAAAAGAATCATTTTGTTTTTTTAGGTTTCTTTGTTCTGGTTATATTAATGATACAATGAGCCATTACACAGGTCCATAAAAAAAGTGGTGTTGCTGGGTGTCGGACTAAAATTTTTTTTGGGGTATTTTTTTTTGGAACACAAAACTGAAGTCAAAAAATTTGGGGGGGGAAAAAGCAAAAAAAAAAAAAAAAAAGGGTAAAATTTTAGATAAAAACGATTTTTTTAATTTAAAACGTTTTCTCAAAAAACAAAAATAAAAAAACTTTATTTTACTAAACTTTTATTTTTTAAAAATCTTTTTAAATTTTTTTATTTACCTTTTTGTCTAAATGTAAAATTTTTTTTATATTCAAAAAAAAATTTCAGTATTTTCAAAATAAACCCCGAAAAAAAATTTTTTTTTATTTTTGGATTTTTTTGCAAATTTTAAGTGATTTGGGATTTAAATGAATAAAATAAATTATTCATAAAAAAAAAAAAAAAAAAATCACATTAATAAAAAATATATTTTTTTCTCTATCTGGGACTTAAATTTTTTGTCAATATTATATTGGCGTTTACATCTCCTTTATTATTTATCCCATCAAAAATGTTTATATAACTCTTTATATCTTTTTCTGCCGGTAAATGTACCATAACGGTTTTTTTTTTTTTTTCTTGATTTTTGCTGTTTGACCCCCAATTTTTACTTCAGATTCGTGTTCAGCAACGTCAGAAAATCTTAGTCCGACACCCAGCACACACCACTTTTTGTGGACCTGTGTTATATATGATATATGTTATAGTTCAATTTTATTACCTGCTATAATTTATTAACCGGGACAGATTTTGGGCCCTGGTTTACCTGTTACTCTTAAGCCTTCTTTTTTCGGGGGGAGGGGGGCAATTTACATGTTCCCATATCAGTATATCATTAAAATTGTAAAAATTACACCTGTTTTTATTTGTCATCAGTGGCAACACTCTTTTTTAAAAAGTTGCACAGATGCTGATATTTATAACCTTGAATTGCAATAAAATGGAATGTATTTATTATACCCACTTATTTCTCGTGTATGCGTTTCCGTGTAACAGAAAATATATAATAAAAAACTGATTAATGTTATTCATACAGACCATAAAACAAAATAATTGCAATAAAATATTTCAGAATGTCTTGTGTAATAGTAAAATATTCCGAGAGAGCCGTTCGTTGAACTCATTGCGAATAATATACGCTTTTATTGCATAAATAAAATGTCTGAATAAAGTACGCGCATTCTGTTCTGCAATAATGCCTTTAATATGGCTTTATTGGATCTAATACGACTAACAGCCGTTTATGAGGTCGAAAAAAGTCTTAGCCTACTATAGGGAAGAAAAGGATTGAAAATTAAAAATTTATTATTCGTACCTAGAATTCGATAACCCCAACTTGCTTTGACCTTTTTCGGATTCCGATAAATGGTCCTTTCTATATCTGAACCCAAAATATATGGATATTTTAAATGCTTCCAATATCGGACCGACTAATCAATTCTTAAAAAAGGGGCCCCCTTTAAAATCGAAAACCCCCGGGTTTTTAGAAAAATATTTTTAACATACTTTGAAAACCCCCGGACTTTAATAACCCGGGGAATGTTTTATTAAAAAAAAAAATGTCGGATCCGGATTATCGTCAGTCCGGATTACCGCGAATAATTTAAAGATCTTTATATAATAGTTTAAGAATCTTTATTAAAAAAATACTTAACATGATAAAACATTATAAGTACTCTAGGTGTTAATAATATCTTCAAATTTATGTACCCTTATACTTAAATATTACAGGAAAAATAGATTGTTTCCTTTTCTTGATGTTTAGAGTAGTGGAAGTACCTTCGCCATATTTTAATAGTCAGTTGCTTATTTGCGACACCCTATCTTAACTCGTCAAATATTTCTTTTTTTTGTTTTAACGTTTATGTTGCTCCTTTTAAGGAGCCATAGAAACACTTGGTAACACGATTAATTAAGCTACCATTTTGCCCAACCTAAAAGAAAAGTGCCAACTGGTGCCTTACATACTATGCTTTATTTGATTTGCAAAATATAAACAGGGTTTGGATTACTGAGAAACCCAACATATCACGGATCAGGACTATTAAATCTCTTATCATTACAGCGTTTGTGCAGTATTTTTTTTAAAATTTAATAAAATATTTATATATATTTTAAAAATTAGTTAGTGTCCATAGAACAATTTATTGTGAATATGTTCTATAGTTATGTGGCGGATTCATGTTTTAGTATGTTTTCCTTGGGATACTCGCCCTACTACATTTTGATCATACATTTTTGGAAAATGGAACCTCTTTGGTCCGGGTTCCGGGGTGTAACAAACTGAGCCTGCTCAGCCCTATTGACCCATATGAACTTGCAGATCGCCTGCAACAAAAAAGAAATAAACCCCCAAAAAAAAAAACAAAAATCAAAAATATTAATCTACGTTTCGGTGGCAAGTCGGTTACCGTTTTTAAGATGAAATTCAATTAAAAAATTAAACTAAATTTAAAGAAATTTTGCTTTAAAAAACTTTGAAAATTCTGTTAGCTTTTTACCTTTATGGCTTGACATTGGTTATTTGACTGGTGTATTTATAGTATTCAAAAAAGACAAAAAAGGTGGTATTTAAGTTTACCTAAATTTACTTCAGCATTTACTCAAAATCAATTAACACACCATACCACCTTTTTTGTCTTTTTTGAATACTATAAATATACCAGTCAAATAACCTAATGCCATTTATGACAAAACGTCATAAAAGTACAAAGCTATCAGAATCTCCTAAGTTTTTTAAAGCAAAATTCTTTAAATTTAGTTTAATTTTAATTTTATCTTAAAAACGGTGGCCTGCCCCAAGCCCAAATTATTTTTATTTTGGGGTTTTAAGGGTTTTTTTTCTTTTTTGTTGCAAGCAAAGTGCAAGTTCATGGGGTCAATAAAGGGGTAAGCATTTCAGTTCGTTATACCCGGGACACCGAAGGGCCCCATTTTTCAAAAAGTAGTAAAAGGGGAGTTTCCATAAAATAATTGGGAAAAAATGTATTGTGTTATTTTTGATTCCAATTTATGATTATTTACGTGTTTATTTTTAAGTAAGATTTGTTTTTGTGCTTAAAATACTTATACCTCCTACATTTTTATCATACATACATTGTAGGAATAATCATTATGAATAGGGCAATGCTATTATGCTATTTTCGACAGTCGGTGAAACTAAATTTGGACTCTTGCGTAGTACCTTTATACGTCATATTACATTTATTTGTTCAAAATTTTTCCCAAAAAGTTAAGATGCAATTTTGTGGGTGATTTCTTTTAATAGTTTAACCAAAAACCAAAATTTTTTTTATATCTTTTTCCCGAAATATCTTTTTAAATGAACAATGACTTTAAAAAAAACAGCGCTCTAGGAAGAAATTTTCTAAAAAATTAAAAAATATCTTTTACCTAATAAAAGGTTTTTAAGGAATGCTACCTAAAACTTTTTTTTTTTTTTTTTTAAAATTTTTTTTACCAATTTTTTTTTTTTAGGACACTCCCAGAGGTTGATAAACTTTATAAACACTTGGTACCGTGGATCTTTGTTGACAAAAACGGGTTTAAAAATTAAATTTACAAAACTAAGTTTTTTAAATTAGTTAATTAAACAGCACTTTGCATGTATTACTGTTGTTGCCTATGGTATGGATTTCACGTTAAATTGCAAATCCCGTCTGGTTGATATTACCCAGACGGTAATTGGGTTAAGTTCAAAGGTAGTAGTTATTTGTACAACATCCGTGGTGACGCATTGTTTAAGGGAGGCCGCACATCAAAGACAAGGAAACCTGAAACATAAAGCATGAAACATAAAACATGAAACAATAAATTGCGAAAAACAAAACCGTTTCATTTTTACACTAATCAAAAACAAAAATAAAATTTCTTTGGGTTTGGGGGGGTTTGCTGTCATGGAAATCTTTTATTACTGTCCAAAAAAAAAAAAAAAGTCGTTACTGGATGTACCCCCAATTTTTGATATAAATATAGTACATATTTGGTTGCAAAGGAATTAAACAATTTTACCTTCCCCAAATTTTCAATCATTTTATAAAATGAGTATACAAACATTTACAAGATTATGTTCTATTGTGGGTCCTAGTTTAAAGAAAAAGATACTAACTTTAAAATGTGCCTCGTGTTGAAAATTGATGACACTCAAGGTTTTCGTGTGACAAATATTCAAGTACTTCTCTAATACTTCTCTCTGATCTTCTCCCTTGTTTTAATTTGCATTCTTCGCACTGCTCTCCCAGAAACAAATGCAATATTAAATTTTGGTCGTTATTCATTTAGACCACATATTAATTGACCAAAATAATGCAATTTAAACAGAAAAATGGGAAGCGGCCTTTTCTGAAACATTTTTCAACCAAAAAAAAATGTTTTCCCCACATGAATCACACTCGTTTCATATGTGAGGACTTCTATTTTTTGGCCGTGTTTATTTTCTTGAAAATAAACGTGTTTCATGTTTCATGCTTTATGTTTCAGGTGTCATGTTTCTTTAACGTGCGGCCTCCCTAAAAGGTGCTAAAAATACAATATTTATTTGCATGTTTTGATACTTTGATGATCTTCGGTCATATTATTGTCAGATAGCTTAACAGAAGAAACATATTTGACAAATAATCAAATTTATTTGGCAGTGGGGGCTCTAGAATTTTCACAATTGTTTATCTAAAAAGTAAGATATGAAATCCATACCAAATATTTACAAGATGCTATGGGCCTCAAGGGAACACTTTTCATAACAAAATTTTTATTTAAAATTTCGAAGAGTTCGTTTTTTTTGCAGCGCCTCTGAGTAAAATCTAAGTTTCAAGCGAATCTTCTGTTGGTATTTTTTTCGTGAATTTGATCAAATTTTATCGTCAAATTCCAAATTTCTTTAAAATATCTGCATTTTTCTTAAAATTAGAGGCATCTGAAACATTTGCATAAGAAAATTGTTGAGTGAAAAATTTTAACTGGCCATAGTTTTTAGAAAAACATAGATAATTTTGCGGAATTTTGAATTTGACGATAAAATTTGATCAAATTTGCAAAAAAAAATTCAAATAGGGGATTCGCTTTTAAAACTTTGATTTTTCTTTAGGGCGCTGCAAAAATTAACTTTTTTTGCAATTTCCAAAATGAAATTTTTCTTCGCCAAAGTGTTCCAAATAGCATCTGGTATATATTTGGTGTGGGTCCTATGTTTTACTTTTTATATAAAAGAAATTGAAAATCCCACAGCCGCCCCTGTTATTTGGTATGACGACTAATATTTTAGTTCTAATTTTGTATGATTTTCAATCACTCTGTTAAGTTTGAGTAGTCGATTATAAATGAAAACACTTCTTTGCTGTTTTTTGAGCGCCTGTCGGGTATTTAAACTGCTAAACGCAAGTGATACAACTTATATTTTAATCCTGTAAACTTTGTTCATGTAAAATTTTACTTGATGTACAACAACAAGCTTTAAGACGCAAAAACAAAAATAATCAAAATACCTACATACATATTGGCTTGATCTCGCGATCCCTTTACAGGCAAGTGTTTAGAAAGTGGCCCGATGCAGTCTGGTTGTCAAGGCAACCCCACATCCAATTATTTCTCAGCTGGATCACCCTTCTAAATTTCGGAATTTCATTCGGTCAATATAGTTATTTCGCTGGCTTTAAAATTTGGAATTGATAAGCCCTGGGAGCGTAATAGACGAAGCGAATTTTCAGGATTAAGGAAATCAATTTCCGATTTGTTATTCTTTGCTTTACGAAGAAACTTTTAACGATAAAAATTTATTACGTAGCATACTAAGAAAACTTTGTGTGTTCGTCATGAACCGATCGTTGTTTACGGAAGCTTTATGTTGGTTCTAAGTAGGGTTTAGTAACATATACAGTAGTCCGCGGATGCGGTTAACAAGAGGACAAATGTACCAAAAATTGAAATATACGAAAAAAAGTAATTTTTGATAAAAAATTCTGCTTGTCGAAAAAATATAAATTACAATGAGAAAATAGATTTTTATCATACAGGGCGTCTCAAAAATGCAAAAATAAAATCAAACAAAAGCAAACAGTCATTTTTTGGCCTTTTAACGTGAAATAATAAATAAAAAAACTTGCTTTAAATTTACTTCTAAACCTGATTCCGAACTTATTAAAGAAAATTTAAATTTATAAAAAATTTAAAAAAAATCAACATTTTTGCAAGTACGCATTTCACTAATTTTACTTCATTATTACCTTTACAATACTAAACATTAATAAAAATAAATATGCAATGGAAAAAATATAAAATGTTAAAAAAATGTAAATGTAAAATGCGTACTTGCAAAAATGTTATTTTTTTTTAATTTTTTGTAAATTTAAATTTTCTTTAGTAAGTTCGGAATCAGGATTAGAAATAAATTTGAAGCAAGTTTTTTATTAATCATTTCACGTTAATAGGCCAAAAAATGAGTGTTTTCTCTTGCTTGATTTTATGTTTTTGCATTTTTGAGACGCCCTATATGATAAAAGTCTATTTTTCTATTGTAATTCATATTTTTTCGAAAAGCAGAATTTTTTTATCAAGAATGACTTTTTTTCGTATCTTTCAATTTTCGGTCCATTTGTCCTATTGTTAACCGCATCCGCGAACATACTGTATACGTATATACCGAGGTATAGTATTTTCAAGATATAAGAAAATGACTAAAAGTCTCGACTGCTTCTGAGTGAAAAAACGCTCGAAATTAGCATTTTATGGTACTATTAGGTATTAGGGTAGGTTGACCTAATTATCGCACCCGACCGTACAGGGTCGTATTTCTACTTGACTGGAATAATATATAAGTATTCATGATGTCCTATTTGCCCCAGGTTATATCTAAACGTATAGGGAAAAGGGGGTTAAACTATTCTCATTTCTGTTGGCATGGCCATAAAGAATCACTTTGGGGTTTTTTTTATTGCAGTCGGAGATAATCGATATGTCTAGTCATTTTCTTATATCTTGAAAAATACAAAAAGGATACTTATATTTTCTTCCGATTTAAGTTAAAAAAAATTTGGAAAAACCTTTTTTGGGGTCACTCACGCTAGGGTTTTCCCCGGAAAGGGGACCTTGCAGGTGCCCAAAAGCGCAGATAGACGGAAGCTGTATTGGTGGGGGACCTGTTTTTTAAATTTTTGCAGGAAGAGTGAAGCAGGATCAAAGATTAAATCTTTTAAGTGACACCGTATTGTAAAGGGGAAGACCTCCGGCGTACCGGACGTCCCATATGTTTTTAAAAATAATTAAAATTTTTTTTTACAATTATCTTTAGTTTGGGGTAGCGATTTTTGTTGTAATAAAAGTCCTGGGATTTAAATTTTAAAAATTAAATTGGCGTCTGAGGGGGCACAAAACAAAATTTATTAAAAAAATGTACACCACTGACTTTTATTAAATTTCTTTTTTTTTTTTTTTTAAATAAAGCTTAAAAAAAATTAAACTTTTTCCTTGAATTTCCCCGTTTTATCTTGCTTTATTTACGAGCTAAAAACTGCAATAAAAAAACTACAGGGCTAAAATAAATATTTCACAATAATTTTTCCCCTTTTTTTCTTCCCAAAAAATTTAAAAAAAACTTTTAAAAAGGGGGACCACTTAAAGTTCGGATGCAAGAAGCAATAGAATGGTATTAAACCCCGTATCTTGGAAACAAAGTTTTTTTGGACCTGTGTTTAGGGGAATTTTAAAAAGACCTGAAAAATCCCCCCCTTAAAATTGAATCGTCTCTTTCAAACACCTTTTATATTTTCACCTAAATTGGGACCAAAAATTTTTGCGAGTACATTTAAAAAAAACGTACGTGGAAAAATTGTCTAATCATTATTACCAGGTCGTGGGAGATTCCAGAAGAAAATTTCACCTCTAAACAAAATCATCAAGTTATATCTAATATTTGACATTTTGTTACAAAATATTTTCACTTTTAATAAGATTATTTGGGATAAAAGGGGAAAAAAGGGAATTGGCCGAAAATTTTTTTTTGGAAGGTATCTAAAAAAAAAATTTAAAAAAAAAGAAATTAACTATTTAAGTTTAAAAAAACTAATCAAAATTTTTAAAAAAAAATCAATTTTACCCTTAAAAAAACCCAAAATATGTTCAATAAAATAGGTGGTATGTTGTTTTTTTTACTATATATTTAAGGTGATATAACTGCTGGTTCAGTGTTAAAAAAAGTACATAAAATTTCCAAAAAAAACAATTTTTCAGCCAGTTCAGTTTATTAAAATTACTAATAATTGTTTTTAAACAAAAATATTTTAAGTTAGGGGGTTTTATTTTTATTAAAATAGATGGACATTTTATTAATTAGTAAGACACAAGTCAATTTTTTTGTGATTATTTTGACATAAATTTTTACTTTTTAATGTTGCCCGGGTACACTGGAGGATGAATATTTTTTTGTTTCTGTGGTAACTAAAAAAAAAAAGAGTCCCTGATTTGGCTTAAAAATCATGAATTACCA
This sequence comes from Listronotus oregonensis, assembly GCA_019359885.1. Taxonomy (NCBI): domain Eukaryota; kingdom Metazoa; phylum Arthropoda; class Insecta; order Coleoptera; family Curculionidae; genus Listronotus; species Listronotus oregonensis. Next base: position 57,059 of record JAHBCN010003411.1, on the reverse strand, counting down.
TTTTATTATGAAAATTTAACATCTATTTTTCAATCACGTATTTTTTATTATTGTTACCTTTATTTTGGGTTTTTTTTAAAAAAATTTTTTAATCAAAAAAAAAATCAGAAATTTCCATACAATGGGAAAATATGTTTACATAAGTTGAAAATTGAATTTACTGATTTGGGGGTTTATTGTTTTTGTGCTTTTGGGACAGTGGTTATTTCTAGTTGGATAGAAAATTAAAAGGGGGTTATTTTAATAAAAGTACAACCACAGTTTTTTTTAAAAAAGTTTAAAATAACGGTTATCTTAGATAATGATAATGCTAGTTTTTTTTTTGTGGACACTCAAAATCTTTTTGAGATTTTTTTTTATTTGGGTTTCAGTTTAAATTGGATTTGAGGGGGATTTTTTAAAAAAGGTAAAAAAATTTTGGGTCTTAAAACCCAAAAAAAAATTTTTAACCTTCAAAACCCCCTGGTAAAAAAATTAATTAAATTTGAGGGGGTCCAAAGTACCCCAAAATTTTTTTTTATTATTATTTTTAAATTTCCAAAAAGGGGAAAAATCAAAAAAAAAACATTCTGCTCATAAAAGTAATATATTTTTTAAAAAAAATTGGGGTTTTTTGATAAATGAGTAAAAAAACATTTCGGGAAAAAAAATATGAAATGTTTTGAAATAAAAAAAACCAAAATAATTATGAAAAAAAACAAACATTCTAGTAATATTTTAAATGATGTTTTTTAAATTTTCACACTTGTTAAAACCCGTTATATTTTTTGAATGTTCTGCAAATACGAACTGATTGAAAAGAAAAAACTTTGAGATTTTCTGTTTTTATTTCTGTCGCATAAGAAACATCGCTGCTTTCTGCCAATAAGGGGGAAAAGGTTGTTCTTCCTTTTTCATTTAATTTTGGAAAAAAGGTCAACATGGTTGGGGTTTTTATTCGAATGTAGCGACTTGTCTTTTTTTGTATCTACAATTTTGGGTTTTTTCCCAATTAGTTTTTTGACCCAACTCCAAAAAAAACTTTTTTTCACCAAAACGATTTTTTTTCCAATCGGGTTTTTTTTAACATCCAAAGTTTATAGGCGTTAATCCAAATTTTAAAGTCCAGCAGATGGAAAATCATTGCCATCGGCCACCGATTATTTTTTTTGTGTGGGGAATTTTTTTTAATTTATCTGTTGTGTCCACTGCACCTTTTGTTTTATTGTATTGTAAGATAAGTCTGGTTTGTAATTATTTTTTTTCTCCACTTATTTTGTCATCGTTATGTTCCCGATAGAAGAACAACTGCCGCTTTTTTTTTGGAGAGGAAACTAAAGGTTTTATTTTCCATAAAAGCAAACATGCTTGAAAAGTCCTTCTTATATCTTGCTGGAAGTAGTTCTTTGGGAATAAAAAGGTTTATTTTTACGCAGTGTACCACACAAGGTAAGGTTTTTTTCTTAAAAGCCATTACCCAACTTCCAATATTTTGGTAAAAAAGTTATCAGTAGTTATTCCGTATCCGGGAAGATAAATGGTTTACCAGGTCCATCACTACCCTTTGCCTTGGCCTTTCTCCGGTGTGTTTTCCCTACTTTCCTTTAAAATTATTATTTTGCAATGAAAATCTAAATGTTTTTCATCAAAAAACTTACCTAAATAAGGTTGCATATTCACTGTATATGCCGAACTACAATCAGCCAGTGCCCAAATTTTTAACCCGAATTGGTCCGGCTTGCTCTTCGTAAACTCTAAAAGGAGCCGCCTCGGAATGGGACTAACTGCTCATCCACGCACAGGTGCAGATGGATTAAAAGATTTCTTGCAATTTGTTACAAAACCTTCAAAAACATCTCTGATTGGGGCAAATTTATCAGTGCGTTTTCTTTTCTTCTCTTGTTTCAAAATTGTCAAATCTTGGAAAGCACATAATCTGTTGAAATCTGTTGCGAGAAAAGGGGCAGATGATACTAGAGGCCGACATGTTGGATCTTGGTCCATAGTACACATATTGGCTCTTTAGCAGCGTGCCAGGCTCCAAAAATAATGAGCAAACCAATAAATGCTTCCAGTTCTTCTTGCAAAAAGGAAAAAAGGCCTTCTCATTTTCGCATAATATGATTCGGCTTTTCTATTCGTCTCCGATAAAATCACATCCATAATATCTTGTGAAAAAAATAGTTCAAAAGCTTCTTTTATGGGGGAAAAATTTTGGGAATATATCTGGTCAAACCTGGTGGAACCTTTTGAATATTACATTTTTGTCTCTTGATCTTCGTAGTAAAAGAAACCTGCCCACACTACCATCTTTAGACGAATAAGTTGGATGATCGGAAAAAATTCACTGACGGGTCTTTCTTCATCTGCAGAATCTGTCGACCATTTTCCCTATCACTAACTTGTAAAAGTCATCTATCTCAAACAATTTAAAATCACTGTGTTGTCTCCTCAATATCACTTGCACCATCCTCTAGTGCTAAAATTTATCAAAATAAGTGTCAATCATCCGTTTCTAATTATCGCCAATAGTTCTTCGTCAGTTAGCTTATTTTCATTTGAAACTTCCGTAGTTCACTCATTTTCATAAACGCGTACTGACAACCCCTGTAAACAAGACTAACCACACTAAAGTTTATTGAGATAAATACGTGACCAAAGCTGCTATCAAATAAATTGGGAATTCCCGGAGACCGTTGACGCCTAAAAACGGGAAATCCCCGTCTTTGAACATTTGGGTTTATTTGGAACCCCGGTTGGTTTTTAAGTAGGCAAAATTTATACCTGACGTTCATACCGAGCGGGGTACATGGACCCCAATCAACAAAACTCTCTATAATTAGTTACAATAAAAGAATTTATTCTACATTTTGTATATCAATTTAGAATATATTTAAAAACATAGCTCGAAGGAAATTGAGTAGGAAAAATTATTTTAGAAAATATACCAAAAAATTCATGTCTGGGGTACAGCTTACCCCCTTCGGGTTTATGAAGGTTAATTAAAATTAACTATTTAGTCCAGTAACTGAAGACCTGAAAGTATCCAATGCTGTAAATAAACCCTTAATTTTCATTTGGGGAAATTTGATTCGCGGATGCGAGAAAAAGTTTATCACGATTCCGACGTGGGAACCCCTAAAATGGCCCCCAAAGTCCCAAAAATAAGTTTCCGGGGAATATCTGCCAAAATATTTAATTAGAAAACTTTTTTTAGACAAAAAAAAAAGATCGCCTCGAAATCTACAAAAACGGTCCTTACCATTTTTTTTGGCAACCCCAATATTTTTCGCAAAAACAGCTGTCGAAAAATCCATAAGATTCCACACTGAAGAGATGCGGTAGTAGGCTAAAAAATGCAGATGGGCAAAACAGTTTTTTTATCAAAACGCAATAAAGATGGTGAAGAAAATTTTTTGGGATCATTGAACACTTGCTAAGGTCTCATTATAAAAAAGAAATGTTAATATCAAACCCTTTTTTTAATATCAATAAATTAATAAGATACTCTCAAAATATTGTGAAAAAAAACTTTGACCTTTTTTTTTTAATATTATAGAAAAATCAAAATGGACTCAAACTCATATGCAATGATAGGTACGGGTTTTCCCATTCCGATAAACTTTGAATGATTAAAAAGCGTACATTATTGTCCGAGTAATGTAACAATTCGTCCGCCCGCTTATGTGAGTGAATCCATGAAGATAGCGGCATTCTAGCGTTAGAGCGGCAGCTAAAATAAGGGACTTTTGGGTCCCATTATCTCGAAAACTATCGATTTTTCGAAAAAACTATGGGGATCATTTTTGTAGATTACAAGGCGAACTTCATTTTTTGTTTAAACAAAAATTCTCCAATTTGCATATTTTGGCAGATATTAGCAGGAAACCCATTTTTCGGGCCTGGGGGAGCCATTTTCAGCCCTTTCCCACCTGTTAATGTTGATAAACTTTTTTCGGTCGAAAGCATCCCCGAAGACCTAAGAATTGCGCCACAAGGGAAAACTGTACAGATTTATTTACAGCTTTGTCTCTTCATTTACTGGGCTAATTATTTTCGCAGGGCTATAAAACCGTTCAATCAAATGCTAGATTTTTTTTTGCTTTCGTACTCACTACTTCTAATTGTTTTTTTTTTATAATAAAAGGGGCATTTTTGCGGCAATTTTAGTGATTTTAAAGTACCAACTTTAAAATATGTTTACACAATTAACTCAGCGTAAAAGAGCGACGGTTTTTGAATAAATAAAGAAAGTTTTGTTTTAACCTTGGTTAACCCTGTTGTAAAAACAAAGTGTAAAAATATTGAATAAAGTTGCATACAAGAAAAATGTTTAAACATTTTAAGGTTTGCAAGATCTTTGTATTAGGAATAAGAAAAGACCGAACCTTTTTTTTATCCTTTTTGTGTTGGTTTATTTAATAAATATTTTTGGTGCCCTATTCCTAACAGTTTAAATTAATATATTTTTTTGTTGCAGCTAAGAAACAAAATGGTTCCGCATTCAGGACGAATAGTCTCGGAAGCGGGGCGAGGACGCCCCCGTCTGAAAGGAAAGGAAAGTTTTCGTTAGGAAAATTACTAAGGCCGTGGAAGTGGAAAAGAAAAAGAAAATCGGATAAGTTGGAGGCTGTATCTAGAAGTAAGTAGGTGTGCATATTAAAAAGTTTTATTCGTTCTTTATAAATCTTGACAACTTTTCCGTTTATTTTAGGTTATTTATAAATAGGAAATTATAAATAATTATATTGTTTGGGTAAACTTTGCGTGCAGGTAAAATTATAGAAATACTTTTGAAAAAGTCTTGTATATCCTTAAAGGTGTTAGGCAATATTATGGTTTTAATAATACTTAAATCTTGAACTTGTACCTAGAGGCCAATTTTATGTATTTTTTTAAATACTACTGTATACTTTGTTCGAAACAAAAAACCTTGTTTCGCTATAAAAAAAATAATCAAAAATTTAAAATTTAAATTCCACCAAGAAGCGACGATGGGATGAAACAGTGTAACTTTTCCAGGAAGTTACTGAACTATCCTATGCCTGGGGCGAACCTTTGCCTATAATCACGGGCGTTCTGACCGGACATTGTCAATTACGAAAGCACCTTTTTAGAATGGGTATAAATGACACGCCTCTGTGTAGAGGTTGTGCACAGGAAGACGAGACGGTGGAGCACATCCTTTGTGACTGCCCTGCACTCTCGTCCAAGAGAAGATCCATGCTGGGGGAGTATTGCTTTCCTTAGCCTACATTAAGGGAGATTCCTCGGCGACGTTCTCACCAACTTTAAATCAGTAGGATGGGCGGCGTACTGAGGAGGAGTCCCTTCGGGGAAGCACAACGGGCCTACTCAGGTCTAGATGCTGATATCTATTCCTCCTCATCTTCAGATTCCACCCAGAAGCTCGCGTTAGTACTGATGCCAATTCTACTTAGGTAATAATATTTGTACTACATCAGACCTTTTTAGAAACTGTTACAGGGTCAATCCTGGCAATCAGGGTTCGCAGAATATATCAGCTTTATATATATCATGATATATATCACGATATATATCAATGATATTTTCACCTCAATAAATATCAAAAACCTGATATATATCAAAGATGAAAAATTATTAATTTGCAACAAACCGGCAACTCCGCACGCTTAAACAACGGCGAAAACGGCGCGGCGGTCGGGTATTTACAGGCCGTATTGCGTGTAAATCCCCTACGGCTGGCCGGCGGGAGCAAGTTGATATTTTAGATTAGAATAGTTACGATCGATTATTATTTACTGGCTTGTGAACTGTTGGTGTTAAATTTAAGGAAAAAGTGTAAATAAACAGTTAAACTTTAAATATTCAATATGCCAAGAGATAAACATGCCATATGGCAGTATTTGAATGCCAATCTAAAAAGGGAAATACTGGTAAGTGGGCAAAATGCAAAGTGTGTGGAGCTGAAATGCAGGGTATACCACAGAGACTAATTAAGCATCATGAAATATGTGAAAGTAATGAAACACAAGAGGTAATAGGTATTAATGAAGAAAACGTCTCCAAGCTCAAGTTACAGAGGGTCCTCAAAATGTATTTCAAACAGAGCCTATTAACCAACCAAAGAGGATTTTGCGGAAAATCGGCAGACTGATACTATCACTAAAAAAGGTAGGCTTTTATTTTTTTTTATTATATGCTTATTTCGCTTTAAATATGCGATGACTATAAAAAACAATGCTCTAATTTTTTCTTGTTAAAGAATAAAATTTTAAAGCGAAACTTTTTGTTTTCTCATAGGTAATGAGAAAGCTTATATAATCGCTTTAAATTTCAGTTTTCTTTCATTCTTGACGTTTTTTGGCAAGTAACACTAAAAAATGTTTTAAATTTGTTTTCTTTATCTGTGCGTGTGTTCGCGTTTTTTATTGTTTGTAGTCGTCAAAAATGTTTTAACTACACTGATTTAAAATTGATTGTATTATATTGATTTATTTTTGTTTTAGATAAGCTATCCAAAGAAGATCAGCCACCCAATAAAAAATGCAAACCATCATCATCTAGTAAGCTGAATATTATCAAAGACAATGCAGTAATTGCAACATCATCACAATATTCAAAAGAAATAAATCTACAAATAGCAACATATTTTTATGCCACTAATACCCCCTTTTCCCATGCTGACAATCCCCATTTTCAAAAAATGTGCAATATTCTAAGACCTGGTTATCGGACTCCTTCCAGTCGAAAAATAGCTGGGAGCTATTGATCAAGTGCATTGCACAGTGCTGGAAGAAACTAAAGAAATTTTAAAAGATACAAATTTGTCATGTCATTAGATGGGTGGTCTAACGTTCATAATGAACCAATTATTTGCTGTTCTGTCATGACAGCATATGGAGAGTCATTTTTAATAAAACTATTGACACATCGGGGCACCCACATACTGCTGAATATTTAAAAGATATAGCAGTTGAGGCAATAACTGAAACTAACAGGTTATTTAATGCTAAGGTGAAAGCTTAGTAACTGATAATGCCGCAAATTGTCAAAAAAGACGACTAGTAGAACTGTGCCAGGAATGGATATTATTCAATATGGGATGTTCAGCCCATATTCTACACTTGCTAGCTTCCGATATTCAGATAGTAGGACTTATGGAGCACATTATTAAGGTTATAAAGTATTTTAGAAACACACATCTTCCAGCAGCCTGGTATAAAGAAGCCAAAGGAAAAAAGCTAATTATTCCACAAGAAGTCCGTTGGAACACTGCAACTGATGCCATAGAATCCTATTTGGAAAACCGCGGCATATTAGTTCAGGTGTGTCAAGATAACAAGGAATCAATTGACAATGATATTTATAGAATTGTCAACGATATAAACATTCGACTAATGCAAAAGATTTCTTGCGAAGAATGAAACCTATTGCAGTTGCTTTGGATAGAATGCAACGAGACGGTTCTACAATAGGAGTGGCTGTTGAAATATGGAGGAAGTTAGGCGAGGATCTTAAGGAACAGCCTGAAATGTTTTAAAACAGTTTAAAAGGAAAGGAAGTAGCTTTGACACCCGCACATTATTTAGCCAACTTATTGGATCATAGATTTCGTGGACTTCATTTAAGTAATGCGGAGAAGCAGTTAGCATTTGAATATTTACAAAAGATCAATCCTGAATTTATTCCTATAGCAATGGCTTTAAGCACCGAGTCGAAGCCTTTTCCTTCTTATATGTTTGGACAGAGCTTTAAAACGACTCCTCCAATGACGTGGTGGAAGTCTATTAGTTTAGTTGAGCCAGAAAAGTACTTCAATTGGTCTGATTTAAAACTGGTTTCCTAGATAGTGCAGTAAGCATTTGATAGCAGTTTCGGCATCTGCAGGCCTTGAACGTATTTTCTCGACTTTTGGTCTTGTTCACAGCAAACTTAGGAATAAGCTAGGAAATGAAAAAGCTGCCAAGCTTACATTTTTGTTTAGGCACTTTAATCAAAATACTGCAACCAAATGTCTCAATTTGGACTTCGTCTGGGAAACAGAGACAACAGGAGGATCTGATGTCCTCAGTATTCCTTCTTCCACCATTTTATTAGCCTCAGATTCTGAAGAAGATGATGTGCCACTTGCACACTTGCTACATACGAGTATTTAATGTAATCTGGGTAGTCTTAGAAAAAAATAGTGTTTTTTTGTTTATGATATTTTTAGTTCTTTCACATAATATATTCATACGAATTATCGTTTTAGTTCCTTAAGAAAGTACCTTTATTTTTATAATTTGTTGTTTTGAGTTTGTTAAGATTTTTAGGATTTATTTTTATAAAATAAACTCTGAAACGTTGTAATATTTCTGTTTTTATGTTTTATTACTGTTTTAAACACATTATTTTAAAAGCAGAAGTGTTATTATTTAAAAAGTCCGAAAATATCACAAACATTGATATATATCAACTTTTTTGATATATATCCGATATATATCGTTAATATCGGATATTTTGATATTTTCAATAAATATCATGATATTTACGAACCCTGTTGGCAATAGTCCCTTTTTATTTTTAGATCATAAAAAGGAATGAAATATAATCGGATGTTTACATATTTTTCTAGCAACTATATTTGTATAAAGTCGTTTAAGAATTGAATTTTTGTAATTCTGTAGGTAATAAATTCTGGCAGACGACCTTTTTTCATTAAATCCATTAAATCAGGAAATAATTTATATATATATATATATATATATATATATATATATATATATATATATATATATATATATATATATATATATATATATATATATATATATTTTATATATTCGGATTTCTTATGACACGGGCATTTTCGGTAGAGTTGAATGTTTGAATATGTGCAACTTATCCCTAAGAAAGGATCAGAAACTTTAAGAACAATTATACAGATGGAATAATCAGCAGACATCATATATAAAGTACATAAAACAATTCAATCATTATACAAAGTTAAAAGAGCAGAAATATTAACTTTACAAGAACTGCATCACAGTCTTTTGAAATTTATCCTTGTTTTCTATTTCACTGGCAAAGTTTTAGAAGCCTTGACTGCAGGATAATAAGATCCCCTCTCAAAAAACGTTGACTTATGAGAAGGAATACTAAGACCACTCCTGCCTTTAATGACAACTATCATGGAGTTGATGTAAAAATCAGAGCTTACACTAAATAAATGGGGATTTTTTTAACAAACAGTACTACTTCAAGGCATGTAGTGTTAAACCTGGTTTAACAAAGAAATTTCATAATATCACGTTTATGCTTTACCAGAAGGGTCATTATTTTTTTTACAACACATAAAAAAAAAAAAGAAAAAAACAGTGCTGGTTACTATAAAATAATCATGTATGTTTTTTTCACATTTTTTTCGCCCCTTATTAAGTCCTGTATTACTCAGTTGTCTGGAGGAGACTGAAATATATTATCCAAACAAATTTAATTTTCGTTTTCACTTGGTATCTTTGTCTAAAAATCCTAATTCCTTAGGGAAATACCGCTATCTTTTTATATGATCCTGCGAAGTTTTCGAGACTGCAAAATTTATAGCCAGAACTTTGAAAATTTAGGTAGGAATTTATGGCTTCTTTATGCTGAAAGGTTTTGAGTAAAATATTGTTTTTTAAAATAAATTTATAGCAAGACAATTTTTAAAATTAGGCATATTCTAAACAGCGTGTATATTAGTTATTAAACAAAACTAGATTAAAAACCTAAGGGTAATTCTAATTGTATTTAATGTCTATTATTGTATGTTTAAATACATAAAAAAAATAAGAAATATAATTTCAAAAATGGTCAGCAAAAAAACTTATGTTTTTGGTTGGGCACGGAGCCACTCAGACACAAATTCGGCAACATCATTACTGTATAAAAATTTTCAGTCGCCCACTGGCTCATTTAGCAGTCCAAAGATATGAAAATCACATGATTATAAGCCACCTTTAATAAGGTGGCTGTGAAAAAACCTCTGAATTAATTTTTTTAAGGACATTAGTAGTCAGTTGGGCTGCAGGAGGTCGAGAGTCATCGTGCAGCAGAATGACTTTCCTGATTGAACTGAACGGGTTCTTTTTACAAAAAATACAGTGTTAACTTTTTAAATGAGCTAGTCCAAATAATAATATATATTAATGGTGCGTCGTTTCTTAAAAATCGGTTAAGAAAACATCCTCGGTATTCCATAAGTGGGTTTCCCATTACTTTTTACCGACTGAAGGCCGAACCTTTGTATTTTTCGGTTTTGAGAAATCTGAATGATGCCACTCTAGACTTGATCTTTTTGATTCTGGTGTAAAATCTGGTTCGACCAATCCTATTAGTTCGACCACGGCAGTGTTGGCCTTGCCGTGCACATCCACTTTCCGAGGCAACAATAACGAACACGCGGTCCGCGGCAGCCGCGGATCTCGGAACTCTCAACCGTTCGATTTACCGCATTATTCCGAAACTTAAGTCATCGATGTTTTTTAATTTCCTGTGGTTGTGACAATATTTTTATAACAGCTTTCCTAAAGAAACTTATGTTTTTATTAACCAGCTTACTGATGCATACAGTTCTTTACATATTTTTTCCAATATGATAATTTTTATCACCTTAACTGGTGTGTGGGCAATAAATCGTTTTATAGCTATTTAACAGGCAAGCGCGATTAATAATGGAAGTTAGGTGCAAGCCTAGCGAGCGTAATGGTTAAAATCATTAAACCCCAATTTATGCCCAATATTTATATCAGTCTGTTATTAAATTTTGGATATCATTTTTCGTATATATTTTTTTGGAATGTATTTCGATTTTAAGCGACAAACTTAACAGATGTTTTATTTGTTGTTAGTCGAATAACAAGGTTAAAAATGGACTGAATGTTTGTTTGGTGTATTTTTAGTTGCCTATACTATGATCAGTGGCGGATTTAGGATTTTCATTTTTTTTTTAAAGTGAGACATGAAACCCACACTAATTTTACAGGGTGTCCCAGAATATGTGGGCAATCTCTCGGAATCTAACAGAAAACCTAAAAGTATTATGACAAGTTCCCTTAAACTTTTTTCCTATTACCTTTCCCTACGGAGATACAGGTACATAACGGACGCCCCTGGAAATCGTTTTTGTTTAAATAACTTTTAAAATACTAGGTGTAATTTGATATTTTTTCAATATGATGGTTACTAAATAAGTCTTAGTCTAAATAAGTAAAAAATGAACCCATTAAACCATATTTGGCTTATTTAGTTTGCCAGAGACGGACTAGCTCTGACACAATAAAAGCAATTTTTTAACACCCTGTATGATAAAGGCTTAACAATATTATTTTTGGATAGCTTTAACCTTAAAAAAAGGTATTCTTGTTTAACATCGATAAAATCAACCGTTTACGAGAAATAAAATATGGTGGGTAATTTTTTTTACATTATACAGGGTGTTTTCTAATTGTACGTCAATATTTAAGAAAACAATTTTTGGGTTCATTTTAAGAAGAATAGGGACAGGGGGACAAATCCCCCTGCGCCCTCGCCTTCAAGATCATACGGCGCCCTCACGCCAGTAAAAAAACTGATAATTTTTGTGGTTGTTTTTCTCTTATAACAGTTTTGTAATTTAACAATGTAATTAATCAATTATGCGAATCTAGGACCAAAATAAGAAGACTTTTATACCTTTAAAAGGTCAAGAGAAATAGTTTTGACGAAATGCTAAACGTCTTAACTTTTAAGATACAGGGTGGTAAAATTTTCAAAAATAAATCATTTATTATTAATATATGTAATACCACTTTAGATATTTTAATGAAATTTGGCATAAATGTACTATGTATCAAGAAGCATTTTTTAGTAAACTACATTTTTATTTCCACCAGTGGCGTTCGTACAGAATTTGACCTGCATATTTTGGCAAATAAAAAAAAATGTGGTACACTAAAAAATGCTTCCTAATAAATAGTACATGTATGCCAAATTTCATTAAAATATCTGAAGTGGTATTACAGATATTAATAATAAATGATTTATTTTTAAAAATTTTACCACCCTGTATCTTAAAAGTTAAGACGTTTAGGTCATAGGCTCATATAAAGTTTTCTTCTTAAAATGGGCTCAAAAATCGCCTCCTTAAATATTGACGTACAATTAGAAAACACCCTGTATATTGTAAAAAAAAATACCTAACATGATATTTTATTTCTCTTAAACAGTTGATTTTATCGATGTCAATCAAGAATACCTTTCTTAAGTCTAAGGTTAAAGCTATCTAAAAATAATATTGTTGAGCCTTTATCATACAGGGTATTAAAAAATTGCTATTATTGTCAGAGCTAGTCCGTCCCTGGCAAACTAAATAAGCCAAATATGATTTAATGGGTTCATTTTAAGACTTATCTAGTAACCATCATATAAAAAAAATATTAAATTACGCCTAGTATTTAAATAGTTATCTAAAAAAATGTTTTCAGGGTCGTTCGTTATGTACCTGTATCTCCGTAGGGAAGGGTGGTAGGAAAAAAGTTTATGGGAACTTGTCATAATATTTTTGGGTTTTCTATTAGGTTCCCAAAGATTGCCCACATATTCTGGGACACCCTGTATATCTACCAGATGCTAATCCTCAAGGGGAACACTTTTATAAAGAAAATTTTCATTTTGGAATTTGCGAAAAAAAAACATTTTTTTTTGCAAGTGCCTTCTGTCCAGGAAAAAAAGAGTTTAATTAGCAAATCCTCTTATTTGTATTTTGTCATGAATTTTGTCATTTTTCTTCAAATTAAAGGGATCTAAAGCATTCACAAAAATACAAATCACTTTTGAAACTAAGATTTTTCTTTGGAGAAGGGAGCACACAAAAAAATTTCCTTTTTTGTAAATTTAAAAATAAAAATTTTCTTTACCCAAGTGTTCGTCTTAAGGCCAATTGCATCTAGTATACTGTATATACTGTATATTTGGTGTGGGTGACATGTCTTACTTTTAAGAAATTAAAGGTTTAAAAATCCTAGATACGCCACTGACTATAATCGTTTATTAATAGAAAATCAGACACTAATAAGGTACTATTAAATACTATTTTTGTGTACATTAATAATACTCATAAATAAACGATCGCCAAAAAAGCTTTTCGGGCACGTGGAGTTTGTTGTTACGCCCCTGGCTAACACACATGGAAAGTATAAAACTGCCAGTACATAAGTGTCTAAACACATCATTAAAAGTTTTACGAGTGAAAACATGTAACATCGCTATTCCCTGACCTTTTGACGAATAAAATTAGAACAACTACGTACAGTACAGCCTGCTAATTACGCCCATGCCGCGCCGAAATTTTATTGCCGATCATTGTAAGTAGGTGTAGGGCAGGGCCAATGTTTGTTCTGGATAATTCATTTTTAATTTGGGACAACGAGGCCACATTTTCGTAATTAACAAAGCTGGTTTATGCTCCTCATACCTAAAAGTCTGGTATTTTATACAACGTTGTATTTCGGTATATATTTTTCTTATATCGTCCGGTCGTACTAAAAAAAAACAACCTAAGCACGTGGTAACATTTTTGATTACTTTCTGCGCGCAGAAATAATATAGAAAATATTAGCACATTGCATACACATATTTTTGCGTTGAAATTTAATATCAGAAATGTGGGCAAATAATTTAGAATACCACAGTTCCTGTTTGACCTCCGATCAGTGAAGTGCTCGCGATAAGAAAACTACATAGTTTTTTCCGGGAAGGCGGCTGAAGGCGCTGTATCAACAGCTTTTACCATCGGGGATCAAGGAGAAACTCAAACCAAACGATGGAGTCCTTCTTCTGGGGCTAAGCGCCGTGAACGAAGATTCCTATACCTGTTTCGTTCTGAGAGCCTCACGCACGAGGAATTTTCCTAATGGCGGAAGATGGTTGCGCGCTCAGCAGGAAGGAGCAGTACTGACAGAAAGCGGTTATGCGTGATAACGGTAGCAGTTCCTGGTCGGACTTCCATTCTTTGTGCCTTGCAAAGATAAGAAAATCTTTTGGAAAAATTTAAGTTTTGTGAAAATTTCGGAATTTCCGGGGTTTCGCCGACAATCCAGAAATTCCACTGACGAAGCCTGGGAAAGCTCACGTTGCCCGCAACGTGTGTCTGGAAAGGGAGAGCTGGCAAACGATTTCCTGGAAGAAATCAAAGCCAAAAAACGGAACAAAAAAAAATATTGAAAACGTCCTAATCTTCATCTGTCTGTTGCATAGACATATTTTTGCGCTGAAACTTAATATCAGAAATGTGAGCAAATAATTTAGAACACGTCCTAATTTTCATCTTAGAAACGTGCGTAGAATTGCGCAGAATAAATGTTTTGGTCTTACTGTCAGCAATTTCTTAAAAATCGTAAAAAATGAGGCTTATTTTTAATGTAAAAGAGGTGTTTAAGTTTTAATATATTTTTTTGGTATTTCTATCCAGCCCTATAAAAGTCTTGGCCTTGGCAATAGGGTCGTACCTTTTAAACTGTACAGCAAATAGCCTATTTGTATAAAGTAAAACGCAAAAACTATACTAACATCATACTAGACATCGCTAGAATTATAGCTTTAATAATATATTATTATTTTATAGAAAAAACTCATACAGAAATGCTTTCATCTTTTAAGAAAAACAATAATAAAAAAATTAGTTTGTTCTTCTTGAGCATAAATTTATAGAGGTAGGCTAGCCGCTTGGCTGTGCAAGCAAGCGTGCGAGAGAGAAAGAAGAATAGTATATTTTTTTATTTATATCTTTCTCTCCAACGTGTTGATGTGTCGATTAGTCAGCGCCTCCCTGTCGCCAATCAGTCGTTTGAGTGAGAGAAAAAGGGTATAGACTTATTTTTTCTTCTCTTTCGCACGCTGTTCGCACGGCCAAGCGGCGAGGCTGTCTCTATAGGTGTATGCTTGAAGATTGGGTTAATATAAGGAAAGCAGTGCTGCAAACAATATTTTTTTGCCGGTGAAAAATACCCCTGGAAATTACTCGACAATGCAACTGCGAGTGTAATATATCAAGCATCAATTTTGAGAAATTTTCGTTATTTTTAAGCTCACATCTGCTGGCAGCAGCGTGTTAAACGGGTTTTACGTGAAAAAAAATATAATTTTTATTTTAAAAAAATCAGCTTTATTGGTTTTTGGAAAAAAAGTGGTTGTGAAAATTGTCGCTTTGCATGACCAATCACCACAAGACGCACTACTTATATTTTGAGTCTAGACAGTAGTAAGTGTTATTAGGTGCCAACTGACGTTTCCACAAAAAAACACATTTTTGACCATACCCTTCTCCAAAACGTTTTGTTACTTGAGCGCGATTGGTGTTGTTTACAGTGACCTAAACATTGTGAGCGAAACAATGTAATTAAGTAGTGAAAATTTTCATGCAACGGTTTATTGCGACTTTTAACGTGAATTATCAAGATACTTTCACTTTTGGCGATGAACTTAATTGTGGTCGTCCAAAATCAGTTGTTGCGTTAGAAAACATTGATTTTGTGCCAAAACTAAAAATGCAAAAGTGTTTAGCATATGTACAATGTTGCGTATTTGGCGTCGTTGACTTTGGTGCCCACATTGACGTTAGCCTCCTTATTAATTTATAGACCGAAGTAGGCGTCGGAGTGTTTATTTTATTGTAACCTTAAATTTTATGCTGTCTAATTTTGCTTAAAAAATGGATTTCGCGAAACAGTATTAATAAAAATTACCCCGGCCTGTTGGTAGTAGTATTAGGCCTGTGTTTACAATTTAATATTACATAATTAAGGTTAAATTACGAATCCGAGTCAAAAGCGTCGCTGAACTTGAATTATCTCTAACGCCAGGTTCAGCGCCAACGCAGGCCAACGACGTTTTATAAATAAGTGACCGTAAAATTAATACTTTAACAGCAAACGCCAGCGTCCACGTCGTCGTTAACGTCAGCGACAAGTTTATAAATTAACCTTTAGCTGTAAAAAAGGTTTGTTCTCTTTATTTTCTGCAAAAACCTCAAGATGCTCCGATGCTCGTGTCGATTGGTACAAACAAAATTTCAAGAAATACAATGATAAAAATCAAAAATCTATGCGTAGGAACCGAAAACTAAACAGCAGTCGACTGTATCAAATAAAAGGTCTTCGTGTTTGAAGCACTTTGAAACCAAAACTTTCCTGTCTTTTTTCGGAAAAACTGCTTATGTTGCAACAGTGCCCCTAGAGAAACGTGGAACGGTTAATTCTGAATGGTTCACAACCATTATTTGCCAGAAATTTTAGGTCAAATAAGGAAAACAAACATGCACCGTCCGTCGGATCATTCTTCGTCAAGACAATCCCCAGCTATTACACATCTCGTCTAATTTCTGACTATTTGACCACAAAAAAACCGGATTAATGGGTTATCCCTCGTACAGTCCTGATTTGATACCAAATGACTTTTTTTCTGTTCTTAAACGCCAAGAATAAATTGCGTGGACAACGACTTTACGATTTTCGTAGGCAGGAGAAGCCGTTGGTGCATTTAACAAACCATGTTTTGGAGGTGCCTCAAGTAAAATGGAAAAAAATAATGCTTTGAAATGTGTTCAAACGCATGCAAGAGTGTATAGAAAATCAATAGTCATTTTCAGTGACAAATAAGTATTTGGTCTAGTATATTGGGCTTAAAATATACCTAAATAGTGCCGCTCGTATCTAAGTTAATCGAAGCAGTTTCTACTTATTTTTATCTAAAATATACTTATTTTCTAGGAAACCTTTTAGGAAAACTGTATAATTATGCCAAGGTTGCGCATCTATTTGTAAATAAATCATGCCGCGAATTTAAAATAAAAACATGATGAGAGTGAGAAAATCCATTGACATTGCTAATTTTAATGACTGTGTAAAGGCAAAATGGTTTTTTTACTTTGACCTTGCCCATTTTATAAATAATGTTATTTTTTTCATTTATTTACTTTATTAAATTCTTACCGATTCAATTGTGGAAATATTTTTTTATGTTGGTAGTTAGTAACTACTAGTTACCCATACTTTATCATGTTTTATTTTTTTTATAATTTAGTCATAAAGTAAAATTTTAAAGTTATTATTTGTTAGACTGTATCAAAGTGGATAATACGTATTTCCCTCATTTATTATCTATTCCAAAGATAGAATACGCAGACTCGATGTTCCATCCATCATGTATCGACAACCGGCACCGCAGCTCGCATATAACGATATAAGGACAAAAAAGATAGGTATAGAGGTGGGATCAGCCGCAGGCTACCCTTGCTACGATTAACGCCACTCACAGCCACCTGACAGTAAGGGCTCCAATATTACAATAAAAAAGTATTTCCTTTAATCCTTAATCACATGAAATTGTATGTTACTGTTTAAAAATTACAATGTGTCTTTACAAAGAGCGAATAATGGAACTTAATAATAAATAAGGATTTTGAAAAATATATTAACAGGCCAATATACTATTTTTTTTGTAAACTGTACTAAAAGGAATATGATCGTTATTCTTTCTTTGTCCCTGTTTGGCTAAATCTTCATATTTTTATATTTTTCAAGATAGGGCCGCTTCGTTATTAAAGGATAGAAAAAAGTATTGTGTACAATACTATTCTTAAATTATTTATTTAAAATATTAATTTTCTTTTGATTTTTCGGAAAAACCTTTTGTTGAAACATTGTTAAAAAGTAGGTTCCAAAAAAAATGTCCTGGTCGTAGGTTAACCATTTGTGACAAAAAATGTAACTTTGTTAGAGTAGAATATTTAAAAACCTGATCTTAATTTGATAATTTCTTAAAACATATTTTTTGGCTTGATTTACTGTGCAATAAATATCTACGAATTTGATATTGAAAACTCATAATGTAAGAGTATTTATTATGGTTAAAATAAATTATTTCTTTATGATTTTAAAGCCATTTAAGTAAATAAATTATGTTTTGTTCTTTATTTACATATAAAAAACACGTTTTTTAAAGCTAGGATTTTTCCAGCTATTTATGTAAACAAATTTTATTTAAAAAATATAGTTTAAATTTTGCATTGTTTAAGTGACAAAAATGTATGCTCTTTACGAAAGACCACATTTGAAAATATTAGCTATGTGGGCAGTGCGCCGTTGCCACTATCAAATCAGTGTTGTCAAATATCCATATCGAAAAAATAGTTGTGCTGCTAAAAAGGGTCAAATTTAAATCCAAGCCCTAAGTAAAAATTCATACCATTTTTAATTCCTTTGAAAAATACTGTTCTTTTAGGAGGAAAATAAAACATAAAAAAAATATGTAAAATTTATTGAGCGTACAATTTTTGGTAATGTTTCTATAGTGATATATCCTGTCTGATTGTATGTTTTTTGTTCTAGCGTTAGAAAGAAAAATATCTGTCCGAGCCAATAGAGATGAGTTAGTTTTGAAAGGAATCCTAATGCCAGAAAGTCCTTTATCACCTCCCAAATCCGAGCCAGGTTAGTATTGTTTAATAAAAATCTCCATATACGCCATTGCTTCCTATTATGTATTCTCTTTTTAATTATTATGATTCTTTCAAAACATAAATTATTGGAAGAGGCTGTAACTTGTACAGAGTGTCCGGTTATAAATGTACCCCCCCCCCATTAACCTTTTTATTTCACGTTTAAGAAAAACAAGTTTAGTATAAAAGTTTAGTGGTGTTTCAGAAAGTCTGGACATGCTCCTACTCTCTTATTATAAATGAGTCACCTATTTTTTTTTATTTGAGATTTGCATTCTCCTTAAAATTCTAAACATATTTTATGTATATTATACCCTATGCCTGACTTTAATGGTTACATCGCAAAATGCAAAAAACTAAAAACTATAAGCTTTATCACTATCATGCTATATTGCTAGGTTTATTCATTTCATCAATTAGCCATAAAGTTTGACATATCCATCAAATGACTTTCTTTTACACTGATATTTGTTAATCCATAATTAAATAATATTTGGTAAATATTATTTAACTATGGATTAATCTGAACAAGATAGGAAAGACATTTATAAATTTTATGTTAGGGATAATTATAATCAAAAAGGGCTCAAAGGGAATATAGGCGTGTGTAAGGCTGCGAAAGAGTTGTAACTTAATTAGTTAGTAACTAAATTTGGACTAAATCTATTTATTTGACAGATATGTCAAATTTCATGGCTAATTGATGAAATCAACAAACGTAGCGATATCGCGTGACAATGATAAAGCTTACAGTTTTTTGCATTTTGTGATGTAACTATTAAAATCAGACACATGGTATGCTACATCAAAAATGTTTAGAATTTCAAGGAGAATGCAAATTTCAAATAAAAAAATAGGGGACTCATTTGAAGTAAGATAGTAGGACCAAGTCCATACTTTCTGAACACCCTGTACAAGAAAAAGAAAGTTTTTTAAAAACATTATTTTAAAACATTAAACTTTTATACCGAACTTATTTTTCCCAAACGTCAAATAAAAAAGTAAATGGGGGTTACATTTATAACCGGACACCCTGTACCTAAATAATGTGCTATATAAGCAGATAGAAAGGAATTAAAGTTGTTGCAAGCAAAATAACTATTTTATTTGTTAGTTCTAGTTGCGTCCTAAATAAGCGCTGTAAGTCGCGGTTAATTACCTACATTTGTAAATATTATTTATTTATAATTCTTAAGACAAATAATACAGGGTTCCCCATAATATACTACCTATTTTGATATTTAAATAAATGCTATATGACATAAGTTAGTACGTTTTTTTTTATATTATTATCTATATTTTTAATCGATTAGCCACCTGACACAAAACTGGGAAAAATTAATTTTCGTAAAAGGTCATTTTTGTAATAAAGCATTATTAGGTTTGAACACATAATTTAATCTTTAGTTTTAATTCCCATGAATTAGTTAGTTTAACAAAGAGTTTTTTTTGCGTGAAAACCTAAAGAGTAACTCAAGAGAAGAAGATGAAGCGGCAGTATATACCTCTAAAAACTCTAAAAGAGTTCTGCGAGAAGTGTTTAATGGCCGACTCATTTCACTATTTGGGGATTTAAATTGGCTTTTAAGGTCCCCGAACTTAACCGCACCAGACTTTTTCCTGTGGAGCTATTTAAAGTCAAAGGTTTTTGCAGCTCGTCCAGAAAACATCCAAGACCTTAAAGTCCGAATTCCTGAAGAGGTCCGGTAAATAGATCAGGATTTCCTTCATCGTGTTATGAATCATTTCTTGTCAAATCTTAAAAAGTGCCTTAAAGATAATGGCACTTACTTAAAAGACGTAATTTTTAAAAGTTTGGATAAGTCGTATTCTAAAGAGTGAATTGTAATTAAGTATAATAAAATGTTAGTTTTATTAAGTTTTAACAACTTTACTGAGCAATTAAAATGGGTAGTCTATTAAGGGGAACCCTGTATAATGTCATATCGTATTAAACTCCTTCAAGAAAAAACTGAACAGTAGACGATTTAATGCGATAACAAGATTGATGTTACATCATTGGATCTAATATATTTATGCACTTTAATATTTTTATGATCCTTGATAATAATACGTCCTCTGTGTATTTTTGACCCAAGTATGAATTTAAGCACTGTCGGAAGCTACATAGTTATCGATTTCCTGCTTGTCAAGCGCCATCTATCAGTTGCTTGTGAACATTGTATCTACGAATTTACGAAATCAATGCCTGTATTTTTATAGGTAACTATGGGCCTCAGTATATATTTCTGTAAATGGAAAAAATTGAAATATTTGTTTTATCATAAAAATCAGATCGCCAAAAGAAGACAAGAAAATCTATACTAATATTATAAAGAGGAAAGATTTGATTGTTTGTTTGTTTACATTGAATACGCTCCAAAACTACCAGACCGAATTTTAAAATTATTTTACCATTAGAACCCTGCCTTATCCCTGATAAACATAGACGATAGGATATTTTCAAAAACGTTGGGAAATTTTTTTCGCTAGAACAGGGAAAAAACAGCCAAAATCGCGAAGCCATATGCAAAATGCTAGTAATCAATAAAGTATAAAGTTGAGTTCTAAGTTTAAACTCCTGAATATAAATAATCAAAATACCTGTATTTTTGCTTATCTTATACGCATAAATATAATAATAAAAAAATGTTTTAAAAAAAAAATCGACATAAACAAAATTAACTCAAAATTCGGAAATAATATAATAAATATAATAAACTAAATTAACCAACAAACATGAAATCAAAACCAGGTACGAAACAAATTATGGGCCTACCATTTTTTTTGAGGTCGGTGCCAGCAATTCCATTAAATTTAAAACCTAATCAAAATAGAAATGAAATATCTGATACAAAATGGAGTGGAAAAGGCAATTTAATGAAATAGAAATATTGAAATTTTCCAGTAGTACAGTAGTTCAGTTTTGGCAAATTTTTAAAATTAATGTTAAAAATTGTCTGATAATTTGATATGAGTGTTTTTTTATTGATTTCAGAGAAAAGGGTTTTTGCATAATGAATACTACTTAAACCGATTGAAAATTTTACTCTTTCCTATTTGGGTTTAAAAATGCTCAAATTTTCATTTTGGCTGGAATTTATTGTGCTCCTTAATAAATCCTAATAGCATTTTTTTCTAAAATAATTAGGGGAGCCAATATTTGACTACTTCAAAATTTACATGGGATTCCCTATGTCCCGCTCGGCGAAGCAACACCCGGTATATAAAAAAAAATATTATATTATTTTAAGCCAGAAGTAGCAGTAGTAACAGTTTTGTTGCAAATATTTAAAGATTTTGTTGATGATGTCTTGCACTAGGTTTTGAGATGTTTTCCCTTTGACACCACACTTGTAGGTCGTATCAGTAAGACAAGCCGTGTTTGTCCATATCATAAAAAATACTAAACCGATTGGGAGTAATCTTTACTCTCTCCTAAGTTGAAGTAAATGTAAGCCAATAAAAAAAGAATTATCAGAATCTGATTAATAGTTTCGAAGAAATGCGTGGACAAACTTACAATTATTATGAAATTTTGTATTTTTGTTTGGAAACCCTAATAGATTATCTATTGTCGGTGTTCTTCGCAAACCCAGGTCCAATATCATCAAACCTCGCAAATACTGTGTCTGAATCATCGCAACCGGCTAAGCACGTGCGGGCGTACGGTTGCGACACTAGACATCTGCAGAACATGGCGGTATAATTTTTTATCGGGTTCATATTAGGTTTTGTAAGGGGGGCGCTCATTAATTACGTAAGGCGATTATTCGACCCCTCCTCCCCCCCCCCTTGGTGAGATGTGAAATTAGGCTCGACTCCCTCCCCTCTAATCCCACGTGAGCTTTTTTAAAATGCGTATTTTTACTGTAAATACGTTAATCTGTGCTTAATTACGGCGGACGTAAAAAAACATTATTTGCCTAATTATTGTTATTTAAGACCAGTTAAGATTAGTATTTAAAACTAAAAGAACGTAGTCTATAATCACAGTGAGACAATATCATTACGTAAGATTAGCTCGACCCATCTACCCCCTAAATACCTCACGTAATTTATGAACGCCCCCCAACTTACCAAAAAACATCTTTGATTATTGGACTGCTTTAGAACATTTTTATTTGCGATATTTTCGTTTAAAAAAAATCGCGGATCTTGATAAAAATGTTTCTAAACATTACCATTTTAATTCAAATTAACGTTGAAAGTTCTAAAAAAACCCAAAATATTTAGAATTGCACAAGATTATTCTTGTTTAAAATTCTATAGTACTCCATGGAACATTATAACATTACTCAAGTTATCGGGGTTTAATGTGAAACTTTCACCAAATCATTCGATTAAAAAAAGTATTTTTATTGTTTTTAAACACTGAAAGTTTTGAAAAAATTTTACTGAATGTGTTTTTAAGTATATTTTTTCAAGCGAGAATGGTTTTGACCGGATCTTTTCACCTAATGGGTTAGGTCGGAAAAATAGAGGTAAGCTGCAAACCTAATAATTGATCTCCGAGATTTATGTTGGACCCAAATTAATTGATTTTGCGTTGTATGAATATAGAATTGTTAATATTAAGTCAATTATTGTTCTTTTTTTATTTTCATGTACCAGGTATACGATTTACTTACTACCAGTTTCTTTCAAACTTGTTTGACAATTAAAACGTCCTTCGCTTTATATTGATGTTCAGTGATCAATTAAATTGTCTTATTGAAGAAGCCCTGTAAATTAAAGAAGACGGTTCTCCTCGCCTGGTAAATATCCGATTTGATTAAAAAATTACAAATCTCAAGAGGGCAATCTAAGTCAAGTGGACCACACACACCCAGACATCTTTAACTAAAGCAAGAATTTTTCTCATAGGAAAAGCAATAAGTGGTTTTAAATTACATTCCCGTCCATTGAACTATTAATAACACTATTCACTTGGAACTCGGAACGCCTACAATGTGTTTTTTAGTTTAAAATTTAAAAACAAATTACAATGAACAGTGTGCGCGTCAGGTGGCAATCATCATTTTGAGCTATTATTCAGAGCAAATATACTCTGATTTGCTGATCAATATACAGGGTTATTTAGAACTTATCCAAAAAGTTGAAGGATATACTCAATATTCTGCTTTAAGTATGGTAATTCTTTTAACATTGTCAAAGTCGTAATAAAAATATACTTTTTGTTTTCCTCTGACAACTGGACCACTGCAATTTAAAATGAGGGACATTACTTATAATTTGAGCCTTGGCAGCACTGGGTGTTGTCAGGTGCTATCTGACGATTCCGCTATGCGCGCGATTTGTGTTGTTTACAGTCGCTTAAAAAAATTTCTATGTAAAACATTGAATCAACTCTTAAAAAGTTTCAGTTAATGGTTTATAACAACTATACTTTATTGTGTGTTTAATTGACGTTTCGGTTTATTAAGTTAAACCATCTTCAGAATTATCTAAACATTTTTTAAAAAATTTATTCAACAGGATGAGTTAAAATAGAAGTATATACCCATAATTTAAGGAAACACTTACCAAATTATTGTTGAAATTACATGCAATGAAAAGAATTTTCATTTTCCATTTTTGTTTACAGGTTGGTTTTATTAGGTTGCTAACACCTGTGTTTTTTTTTCTTTATTGCATAAATAAATTATTGTTAATGGAGCTCAGACCTTTCTTTTCTGTGCTGAACTTTACGGTATTGTTTTTTTTTTTTTTTTTTTTTTAATGTAAATCATTTTTTTTAATGTTCCTTTTTTTGTCATTACTTTCGTTCATTATATTACATTACAACTTTCGACGTGGATTATTAAAACAGGAAAGCATCAATCAACTTATTTTCACTTTTGGCTATAAAGTTTCATCTTTTGCCACTGTGAAGAGCTGGTATAATGAACTTAATTGTGCTTGTCTTTCGCACACCCGCAAAGGTTCACTACCGAGGGCCTGAACAGAAGAGAAGCGACGGGCGTTGTGCTATTCGATGTTGAAAAGGCTTTCGACAAGGTTTGGCATAATGGACTGTTATTCAAGCTGTACACCCTTGGCTATCCGACCTATATGATTAAAATTATTCAATCATCTTAGAAACAGACAAATTCAAGTCAGAGTCAACTCGGCCCTCCCCACACCCAGAACACTAGAAGCCGGCGTACCGCAGGGCGGGTCTTGCCGCACTTGTTTAGTGTTTATACACCCCCGGCATTCCTGCCTCGAATCGACACACACGGCATTATATGCCGACGACACTGCCATCATTGCACGCCTCCCAAAACCCTACTTTAGTCACTCGCCGACTTCAAGAGGCGACAAATAATCTCCATGAATTCTGCAATTCTTGGAAGATTAAAATCAACCTAACAAAACCCAAGCGATTCTTATTCATCGCAGACGCATACGCCCGGAAGCCGTCATCCTAAACAACCACGCCATTCCTGGAGACACTGTCAAGTACCTCAGTCATTCTTGATTCTCGCTCACGTTCAAGCCCGCACATCGAAAAATGCTTACAGATGGGTCGCATGGCCCATTCCAAGCTACTACCACTCCTACACAGGAACAGCCCGCTAACTATCAGAAATAAACTTCTTCTGGTAAACTCAACCATTCGTCCAATTTTGTCTTATGCCTCCGTAGCCTGGGGCTACGCGGCAAAGTCATACATCTCAAAACTCACCTCTTTTTCTAAACCGCATCCACAGAAATGCGGCCAACGTCCCCCCGGTTTGTACGCAACATTAAATTCAAAGAGAATTCGAACTCACACCCTTTGTTCTTTTTTCAAAGAAAGGCCAAAAAACTCTACCTCATGGCTAAAACATCCAAACCCTCTGATCCGAGGACCATCTGGGTATGATCCAGCTCCCAAAGGCCCCACAAAAGACCAAAAATTCAAATTTTGGACTAAGTACTTCTTAGGATGGTACCCGGTACCTACAGGAAGGACCCGGGTACCACCCACCCCTGGCCTCTCGGCCTGCCCTTAAAAACCGATTTCTGGATTGTCCGAGTCCCCCTGGGGCGGGGGCCCCCGCTTCTCCCGTCACTTCTTAAACCCCACTCCCCTAAGCCGGGTTCCAGGCTAAAAAAACTTCAAAACCCCAAACAACCCCTGATAGCCAACATGGCAAACACGTAGTGAGGACTTGCTCAGCCAAAAGGGAGAGCGAGGGGGGGGTTGGCAAGCCTAGGGGAGTTCGGGGGCCTGTAAGCCCTACGGGATCCTTCCAGGTGGGACCCTTACTACTACCCGCAAAGGTCGTGAAGATTGTTTAAATTCAGTTGTTCTGGCAGAAAACATTGAGGCTGTGCAAAAACTAATAATGTAAGACCGTCATGTGAGATATTGCAAGATTGAGGCGACCTTATGCAGTAGTTTTACCAACATAAATAAGATAATGAGATTTAGTGGTGGAAAAGGTTTGTTGGTGCAATCAAATGCTTAAGAAAAGACATGTATAAGATTGTAACAAGTGATGAATCATGGATCTATGCTTATAAGCCAAAAACTAAACGGTATCCCACAGTATAGATGAATAACTGTTTTTTCAGAAAAGCTGGTCATTTAAACGCAACAGTCAGAGAAACGTAAAACAGCTAATTCAAAATGGTACAAAACCATTTTTTTGCCCAAAGTTTCCAATGAAATTAAAAAAAGCAATCAAAATCATTGGATCATTCTTTAAAGCAATGTCAGCTGAGACAACATCAACTTAAATTCGGTACTGATTTGGCACCAAATGACTTATTTATATTCACGAACGTCAAGAATAAATTAGGTGGACAATGATTTTTGGTGGTGTCTCAAGCGGAATTGAACAAATGGTGTGCCATGTGGTTCGAACTCATGCAAAAGTGATCAATAGAATATTTTAAAGATTAATTAAGTCATTTTCAATGACAAGTTACTGTTTTGTTATTATTAAGTTCAAAATGAAAATACAACCCCTCGTAAGTGCCCAGGCGTAAAAAAATCTTACAGCAAATTTTCATTTAAAATAGAAACTTATTTGTTTATGACACTTTCATTACTAAATATCTGTTCACTTTTTTTCCTATTATTTCTATTTATATAAATCCGTAGTTGCTTCTTTAAACATTGAAATATAAATAATACGTAAATAGAACAAGAAAGAATGAAAAGATAATGTTTGTTTATGTTTAATATAAATAACCAATTATTTTGTCGTTATCTTAACCAATTAATTACGGACAATAATAAAATAAATATTTAAATTTGCCACCCAATAAATCACTTTTATTTATAGAGAATTGAGTTTAATCGTTATTTTATGCAGAAATACAAAAACCAGCTAAAATAATAGTAAAATAATATTAATAATCACTTGTACCTACATGCACTTTATCGACATTTGTGATTTAATGACTATTTTCTGATGTTTTTACAATAAACTGATGGAACGTTTTTTTTCGCGTACCTCATTAAGTTGGCAGTTACTAAAGTACGATAACAAGTCCCTTCTATTTTTTGAATCGACTGACCAAAAATTTAAAGGGGAATGCGGGGGTTTTATAGTTAATGCATTTAACTAAAATTATTACGGTCACAGTAAAAAAATAGTTGTTTAAAGGGTGATTGCGAAACTCTTGCGATATATGTATATCTTTTATAGGGTGAGCCTAAAACTTTAACACCCATAAAAGAATTTTGTAAAGAATTTTAACCCATTTTAGGTAGTTTGCATACGCATTATTGTATTTAACCCTTTCCCAGATTGAATTGGTAATAAAATTATTAACAATAGTAAAGGGAACCATGACCCAAGTAACATTTAGGAAACGTTTTCGGTAAAATCTAACAATGTCCACTGAACTATATTGAAATATTCTAGGTCACCATTTTTTCAAAAAGAATATATTATACAGGGTGTCCATGAAGTAATGGGACATAGAGGAACAGCAGATTCCTTAGGTCGAAATAATGTAATTAACGTAAACTGGCCTTATCACAAAATTTTGTTTTCGTTTTTTCGTAAAAATTTCTTAATTAAATGACATAGCGCTACAAAATTGGGGATTTGGGGGTTCTTTGAGACAAGAAATTCATTTTCGTCTATGCTTTTGATGTTCTTGGTAGAGAGCGCCAGCTACAGCCTACTCCACTTGTTTTAGATGGCATAACTTTTTTTAAGCTCATTATATTGACCTGTTCATTAAAAAAAAGTTACTATAATTCCCTCTGCGTCAAAAATGTATACCTCATTTAGGTTTCTAGGAGCAACAGTTTTCGAGATAAATGCATTTTAAAGGACCCCGCAATTTTTCTATGGAAAATGGTTTTCGGCCAATTGTTTTCAAACTTTGCAAAGTAATAGTTTTCGACACGTTAATCAAAAGTCTCTACGGGCACAAAACCCAAAAACCCCTCCAACTCCCCGAAATCAGTTTTTGGGTTTTGTCCCCGTGGAGACTTTTGATCAGCGTGTTGGAAACTATTACTTTGCAATTACACTCAAAAAGTAGTCTCCAGCCTTATGAGAAAACCGACTTGCCCTAAAGCTACCCTATAAAACTTGTGTATTTTTAATAATTTATTTATTTAAGATATGATACTTTTATATAATAATACCCGAATTTTTTTTTGGTGGGTTTGATTAACGGAGAAACTAGGATTTATAATAACCTCTCGTCCCTATATCATACGCTACATCCTTAAGCGCTAACCCCAAAAATCCAACCCTACGCAACACTTTTGCATCACGTTATAAAAACATCTACAACAGTAAACCCCGTTCTCGTCCAAGGTTTTATGACCGCATAAACCGATACCAATTAAAATTCCACATACAATTTCCCAAATTTTTTCAAGAAGATCCTTTTATGCTCCCTCCGTGGACTATTAAAAAACCACGTTGTATTACCAGATTAGAGCAATACAATAAACACGACACACCTCCAATCTTGATTAAGGCCGAATTTCTCTCCCTATTAAATAATCTGCCGAGGGAGATACTATATATACAGATGCATCTAAGTCGTCACAAGGTACCAGCGCTGCCGTAGTTACCCCAAACAGCACACTTACTTTTATTATGAGCAAGTATACAAGCATTTATACAGCGGAAATGTATGCCATTCTCCAAGCCCTAATGTTTGCCGACCAAAGCGACAAACAGTTTACTGCAGTAATCTCGGACTCTCTTAGCTCTATAACCGCAATCCATAATGCATTCTCAAAACACCCTCTGATACAAAGAATATATAGAGTTCTTTCAAAGATACAAACGGTAAATAAAGAAGTGGCTTTTATATGGGTTCCATCACATATAGGAATAGACGGCAACGAACAGGCGGATAAAGCAGCTCGGCATGCCAAAGAAAACACTGACTCCATAATCGTACCCAATTCTGTAAGGGAGGACTTCAAAAGCTTTATCAAACATGAAATATATCGCCTGTGGCAAGAGGAGTGGAATTCCACGACGTCGTTGCTACGGGAATGTAAGACCAGTGTAAAACCGCGGCAGTGTAACCTATCCAACCGAAAGGACCAAATAACTATAAACCGCCTCCGTATAGGACACACAAATCTAACACACAGTTACCTCATATCGAAAGAGAACCAGCCGGTATGTGTTCGGTGTGCAATACCCTTAACTGTTAAACATATTTTAGTGGAGTGCCCAGAATTTACAGCAGCTAGACTTAAATATGAGCTTAAAGACTCCCTTCAGGATATTCTTAATAACAATTTAATAAACACTATAAACTTCATAAGAGATTGTGATTTATATAAGTCAATTTAAAAACATGTTATAATACAGTTTACTAAAATGTAAATAAAGTAATGTACTGTCTACGTGCAAATAACCCTTCGCGGTTGAAGCACTTCCTAATAAAAAAAAAATAACCTCTCGTCACTTCATTCAGCCAAGTAGTCCAAAATGCCAACTTAAATACAAAACTTTTGTACAGTTTCCTTAACCATCCTTGTTCTTTCTTTTTACAGTGACTGGTAGCATCTTGGCAGTTTGGTTGTAATGTTTGCAAAGCATAGTGTAAAAGGGCATTGGCACATAAGGAAAGAGTAATCGACCTTTTAATTTTTTTAAAACTCACCCATCTAGGATTGTTGAGAATATAAAGGCGTGCCTTTTCCTTTTTTTTTTATTTACGCAGGTGCTTCAGAAACTTTTATTAAGTCATAAAGATTTTTATTTTTTTTTTAATATCTCAACCGCATTTAAAGATTTTTTAAATTTTGCTTGCGCCAAATTAGAGGTCTTTGAAGCGCGGATGAAGCACATTTTTTTTCAAAAATTTTTGTCGGGAAATTCATTTTTTTTAGATTTTAAATAATTTTAACAACGCCTATCGACCCACGTTATGGTGAAAAAAAATATGTGATTTGTCTTTAGTAGATCTAGCTTCATAAGTTTTTTCATAATTTTTGAAGGGGTGATAGAGCGTCTAAAAATTTAAAATTAATTTTTATTTCAATTCTTCAATATTTTTTTAGAAAAAAACCTTTAATTTTAATTTTTTTTAATTTTTTTAAAGAATAGAAGTTATAAATAACTTTTGAATTAAAAAGATTTAAGATGAACTGGTAAAGACGATTTTTTTCTAATTCTATCAGGCTAAAATATCAATTGACACGAACGTTATGGACATGACCGTCACCGGGCGTCTTGTTTTTCGATTGGTATAACTCTACAATTACAAAATCCATGAAATTTAAGCTTGTTTGGGGTGTAAAGTGTAATTTTACCGGGAATAATGATTGATTACCCCGTTACAACGGGTTTTCTAGTGCTCGTGTTACGGGTTCGGACTGTAACGTCGGATATTGAAACGAGTTGAAAACTAAGCTTAGATAATTTAGTTTAATTAGAGTTTAATGAAGTTAATGGCTTCAATAGGTATTTTTTTTTCGATATTCCAACGTATATTTATATTACTGCAACAATTATTTAAAAATTTGTTTTTATTTTTTTAACCCTTTAGAATTAATAAGATTACAAAAAGCATATTAAAAAAAGTTATGCCTGTGTGTCAGTGTCGTATCCAGAAATAAGTCCTTGGGGGTGTTAAATGCCTTTATATGTGGACATACAAATATTTGCGTAAAAAAACTTTTTATACAATCCTATTTTTGGTTCTCTACGTTTTGTATCTAATTCATCCAAAAGTCTACCTTCAAATATGGAAACATATTTATGAATAAACATTAATTCTACTTACTTGAGTGTTTCTTTAAAAATTCTAAAGAAGAAAAGATCTCCTGAAAGTGCATGTTGTTACTAGTTCCAAATAGATTCTAGTTTCTCAGAAAAAAATTCTAAATCAAAGCTTTAAAGGAGATATTGAAAAGGACATGAAATTTCCTCATGCAGATGTATCGTCAATAGTCTGAATATTTTCGTCCGTCTTCCCAAAAGTGCTAGCAGGGGAGCCCTGAAGCGCCCTCCCCCTGAGTACGCCGCCACTGGTATGAGTTAATATGTATTTAACAATTGCACAAAAATTTACACTTTAAGGTACTAAATGTAAAAAAATCATATACAAGACAACCCATTCAAATCAAACTTGGTATAAGAATTCAGACAAGGTCTGAATAATGAGCTTTAGGTAATAAGATTCTTTCAGAGGTAAAACATTAAAAAAAACTCGATAACTCTCTTGAACAATTATGGCGAGACAGGGCCTCAATTCTGACAGGTTGTGTTGGTTAAATAAAAAAAAGCGGGTTTAGAGCTCAAGAAAACCTTTTCAATTAAAATTTAGTACAATATTTTTATAGGAAAAGGTCTTAAATTCTGACAGTATCATGGGCTTATATAATAATGGTACTTTCTAAGAGGCCAAATATTTTTATTAGAGGTGATAATCGAACTTATCTGACATATGTTCTTTTTTGACAGATGTAATTTTTGACGAGTATTATTTTGGCAGATGCCGTTTGTGACAAATGTCATTAATAGAAGTGTGCAAATTGGATTCGTCAAGCATAAGCGTGCATACAAGCTAGAGGACAAAGTTACAAACATTGATTTAAATATAAAAAAAATGTTTTAAAATGTATTTCCGTTTGTAAACGAAATTGCTATGATAATGTTTTAATCTACAAAGAATATTCTGGAGCTTTGCCATCTGTCATATTATTATGGCCTAATTTTTGGCACTCGCGTCTAGGGAAATTCCGGATATTATGGCTGGCGAGCTTCTTGACAGTGTTGAAGCATGTCTAATATAATCTAACGAATTTGTCATAACCTAAAAAATTACATTTTAATGTAATAATAATAATAATTGGGGAGAATAAAAAGCCGCTTTAACTAACCAGAACTAACCATGACCGACTAGAATTTGGGGCTTCTAAATTATTTGTAGAAGTTATAAACAAAACTTTAACAACGTATTAAAAAAAACCTGGGGAATATATAATTACAATTTAAAAATATATATAAAACTTCTACCATATCAAAAATTATAAAAATTTTGTTAATAACTTCTATGTAGGGATAATTTAGACTATTTCAAAAGCACCAACTTCTAGTTGGTCATGGTTAGTTCTGGTTAGCAAAGCAGTTTTTTATTTTCCCCAAATATATTTTAGAAGTAAAAATGCGGAGACGTATTAGAAAAGACACATAATTTGCTTTTTTTACATTAAATGCCGAGTTAAAAGCATTATTTAAAAAAAGCCTACTTTTTAAATTACGCGCTAAGTCCCTGCATAATAAAGCATGTATCATGTGTCAACACTGTCAAGAAGCTGGCCGGCCGTAATATCCGGGTTTTCTCTAGACGCGAGTGTTTTAGGCGGCTCTTCAAAAATATATATTTTATACCATTTTGACAGCGTTTCTTTAAGTCTTATGGTTTAATATATTGCGCATCACCTTCATTTTTAGGGTTATTTCCTAAATTACTACTAGTTTAATACAAACAACAACAAATCCACCTTTATTTGGTTTTGATTACTTTAAATTATTGTACAAATAAATCACATATAAAAAATGCCACGATATTCAAATTAAATTGAAATGCTAATTTCAAAATAATTGCAAATAATTGCTGTTTTATTACATGTTTTGCACACGCCAGTCACGCTGATTACTTAATGTTTGTTCGAACAAATTACCAAAAGTAAAACAGGAAAACGTTTATTATCACAAAATTTTGTGAATATCCGAACCTCGATAATTTATTGGATTAATTAATTAGAAGTAAAAGAAGTTATAATTCAGTAATGTTTTAAACGACTAATAAGAAATAAGTTTAAATTTCACCGTAATTACCACTGTAAACTATCTTTCTGTAAATTCATTACATGCGCTGGAAGTGGTTCCTAAAGCCCTTTTTTCCACACGTGGATATGTTAGCTTTTGGAGATTGGGATAACATATTTTATAGAAGATTTGGAAGTGGTCTCTGAAGCCGGTCAAATGTTACCTTGTCGTGTATCATTTCTGTGTATCAAGCATAAACGAAAGAATACATAAACATCAATAACATTAAAAGTACCTAGTCACAAGTAATAGTATTGACTCTAAATGCACGAGGGATTTTTTGTGCAGTAAGATGGATTTAAATGCGGCTTTTTGCCTTTGATTCGTATGATGAACGTCTACAAACTTTGTAAACAAATTCAATTAGTGGGAAATGAAGAACTGCATTTCTGCATTAGAAAAATGCATTTTCGAAACGCGTTTAAAAGTTATCAATTATAAAAATTTATAACTAGGTCAGTAATGACTGAAATAAGCGCAAATTTATTACTCGGGGGTTTTCGAGGTCGCTGAATATAAATATGATATTGGCAAGTTGAATTACAATTCCTTCTAATATCAGCCAAATTTTGTTACTCAGGGTTTTTTAAGGTCGCTGAACACGAATATGACATTAACAAGTACCTGCGGAGTACCTGGTGCGCGCTAAGGATGGTGTACACGTTGTCTTTTGGAGTTTTGCGACAAATCCTAATATCAGCCCAATTTCTTTACTCGGAGGGTTTTTGAGGTCGCCGAACATGAATATGATATTGACAAGGACCTGCGGAGTACTTGGTGCGCACTAAGGATGGTGCAAACGTCGTCTTCTGAAGTTTTACGACAGTTCCTCCTAATATTAGCCCAATTTTGTTACTCGAGGGATTTTTGGGGTCACTGAACACAAACATGACATTGTCAATGTCATATTCGTGTTTAGTGACCACAAAAACCCCCGAGTAAAGGTATTCGACTGATTTTAGGAGGATTTGTAATAAAACTCCAGAAGACCACGTTTACACCATTCTTAGCGCGCATCAGGTACATATTCGTCTTTAGCGATCTCGAAAACTCCAGAGTAACAGAACTGTGCTGGTATTAGAAGGAATCATTGTAATAACCTAGAAGACGACGTTTACACCATCCTTAGCGCGCACCATTTACTCCGTAGGCCCTTACCAATCCATGTGTTTAGCGACCTCGAAAACCCCCGAGTAACAAATTCTGGCTCATTTCCGTCATTACGATTATTTACCTAGTTATGATTTTTTTTATAATTGCAAACTTTAAAATGCATTAGTTTTCTCACTGTCTAAACGCTGCTTAATACTTAAATTTTTACTTATATTTTTAGAAAATCGTCGCGTGCGCTTGACGACAATCATATATTTAATAGAAACACATTTATTATTTTGGAAAATCGAGAGCTTATGTTTTAAATTTAAAATAGTTCGAAATAAACCTTTCATTTTATTAATTCTACAGAAATCAATGTTTTATCCACAGCTTAAAAAAAAGTAATGTCAATTGGGTCCTACAGCTGTATGTTTTCCCACTACTCATAAGTAATCCTTTAATAAAATAATACATTCTTTATATCTGCTGTGTATGTGACTGATACTTAATGACAAATAACTAGAGTAAAAAATCACTGTGGTTGTAATCTCACCTGACCAGTTCATGTGTTCAGTTTAAGCTGTGGATATCATCCATATGTGAGGAGTAATAAATTACTTCTTTAAATTAGAACTAGTCTGTGTCAATTTTTCCATAGTTGGGATTATTAAACAAAATGATACAGGGTATGGTAAAATGTCTCCAATCGATTGCAAAAGTAAAAATAAGTTTAAATGTTTATTTTGGCAAAAATAAAATTAAACAAAACTATTAAACTATGCCAAACGTTTAATGGTGAATCTAAGAAAACAGATTACTAACTACTTATACTTAATTAATAGAAAAGAAATAATTTATGTTGCTTAATGTAAGAAATGTCTAATAAAAGTTGATTTTTACACAAAAATCTGTAGTTTTGATTTGATTTTATAAAATAATTTTAAAGATGCGGGATCCCGCGCAGAATTGAATGAGCTGCGGGATTGCAATCCCTAGTTTTGGACTGTTTTCGAGTTGAATTAAAAGACATCCTAGTTTTTAGTAAAAAATACAATGAATCGCCGCCTAAAATTCTTTGAAATGCAAAAAAAATTAACGTGGAATTATGCAGGTTTTCAGAAATAATTTATATACCCTTAAATATTGGTTTATCTGCAACAATCTCAAATATTTAATTTAAATAATACGAAATGACTGGAAAATTAATTTAATTAAGAAACATTATTTCTACTTACATGACACAGCATTTCCTCTAAAATTATTACCACAGATCAACCAAGAAGTACCACATTTTCAGTTGTGGATTTGGCCGTTTGTTTTTGGCCTTCAAGAACAGTTAGTATAGGAGAGTTAGTTAGCATATACCTACTACCTGTAAATTGTTTACTAGAAATAAAAATTCACATTCGTGACCGAATGACCGAAAGCTTGAAAATAACCTTTGAATGGTTAAACCTTGAATGTTTTAAGTTATAGTTAAACCCATTATTACCATTCCTGGTACCGAAAATAGTGATAGTGACTGGGTTGAATTTTGATCAAACTTTAGATAATTTTTTTGTGAGATTGATTGATTACCTAATACTGTTTCTTTACAGTATAATTTTGTTGCTAAGTACTATTGATGGCAATTACATCGATTTTATTTATTGTATATGCTACTGAAATTTTATTCCCTCTTTCTTTACTCCTCTTGGCGCATCCTTAAAGTAAAAATGAGTTACTAGCCTTGATTACACGGGGAAACCAAATTTTTAGTTCGAGGTCTAAATTACGTTAGGCCAAATATATATATATATATATATATATATATATATATATATATATATATATATATATATATATATATATATATATATATATATATATATATATATATATATATATAGGCGTAATTTTTTTCTGGTATAAACACATGGGTATTAAAATTTGCTAGTCAAATTTGATCCGTCTGTTCGGAGTAAACACAATGGTAATTTTTGGGAAACTAAAGTGACAGCTTTGATCTTTGATAGTTCGCGTTCTGCAAGAAAAACGACGAATTGCAGTCAACGTACAGAGTTTCAATAACACTCAAATCTTGGACTTCCATTGTCTTTATTTGTTAATTGATACACAACGTTTCGGTTAGTGATGTATCTCCAACCGTTTTCAAGTGATAACTAAAACTATTCTTAAAAGCTACGACCTTATATACTATCCGTTGTTTACCGAAGCTTGACCGACTTTTCACGGTTCAGCAACGGCAGCCAGATATTCGGAATGTCTACACTAGGTTTGCTAAATACATTTTGGCTATTTGCAATTATTACAGCCTCTTTAAATTTTCTTTTTTTCCAGTGGGTTTCTTTATATAAAAATAATTTTTGCTTCCGACCATTGTATATGGTGTTGTGTTGACCATGCGTGTCCGAATTAATTTAACGATATATATTTAAAAAAAAGGTTAAGTTCTGATCAGATGGTAAACTTATTTTGGTACTAAAATTAAACTTGAATTAAATTGATTCACAAATTAAGTTGTAAAAACGTGTGCACTAAGAAAAATAAGTTCTCAATTTAGTCCAAGGACCTAATTGATCCTTGCGGCGTGTAAACTAGGCTACTAGCTTTTCTTTTCGTTTTATTAGGTCTGTTTGTTATTCAGAAATAGTGTACACTATTTTACAATTTTTTACGTAAGCGTTGTTATGGAAACTGTATTTTAGAACTACGTGTGTAGAAATAGTGCAAAATAGTGTAAAAGATTTCTGAATAACAAACATAGCTATGGTACAGTTGTTCTGGTTAGTTCTGGATGACGTCGCCAGCTGGCAATTGTCGCTTATGTGCACAAAGCAGACCACCATTTAAGATTATTTTGAGTAAAAATACCTATATATTTAATTTTTCCACATTTTAAATACAGTTATGTTAATACAATGTTCATATATTTTTAATTTTTTAACGAAGTTTTTGTTTTTCTATTGCCAGAGATTTTTTAAAATTTAATTATTTTGGAAAATTATCAAAATTAAAACATATTTATTTGAATCATTTGTTAAAATTATTTCTGTTTATTTTCTCTTAACCGAAATGGTTAAAAGCAGTGAGTATTCTGCGAATTCGCTGCTGTATGTGATCGAGTTTTCGTAATGTATGTGTCGCACCCACTTGGCGTAGTTGTCCATTTCGTGAACTGAATGTCCAGTTCGTGAAGTGGAACCAGATAGTGTAATAATATTTTATTTCACTATCTGGATAATTTTTATGTCCAGTTCATAAAATAGATATGTAATTTTTCCACTGGACACAAAAATCATCCAGTTCCTCTACTGTATATTTGGCATTTGTCCACTTAGTGAAACAATCAGTCGTCGGTGTTTTGAATGGCATGAACATTATATTGAACTACTAAAGCAAAAATGTTTAATATCAAAGATAATTTTTAAACGCTTCTTGATCAACATTACACCGAAAAACTAACCACAACTAATCAGAAATGTTGGGTCAGTGCATTGTATTACAGTAAATAGATAAATGCCAAATATACAGTACAGGAACTGGATGTTTTTTGTGTCCAGATGCTGTAATACCTCCTGGCTTTACCAAGTGGAAAAATGGTATATCCATTTCATGAACTGGACAAAAATATTGTTCAGATAGTGAAATAAAATATTATTACGCTATCTGGTTCCACTTCAGGAATTGGACTTTCAGTTTATGAAGTGGACAATTACGCCATGTGAGTGCGACATATATATTATTCTAGATATTTTAGATTGATTTCGAGTCCGCTGATCATCACACACTGTATTATCTTGTACAGGTTATATTTACAGTGTGAGTTAAAAATCACGTTAATATTTATACCCCTGATCATAAATTTACGCCTAAGCTTATCTCTACATTGCAGCTGTACTGTGTTGTACCATACTAGAATCAACACTAATTCGTTTTTCCAATAAAAATTTGAAGACCTAAAAAATAAGTGAAAAGGTTTTTTTTTGGTTCTGGGGCCCACATTAAAAATGTGTAATAGGACCACAGATGTCAAAGAAGAACAAAAATACTTACTTGGAATTAAAAATGGTACCCATGCAAGACCAGTCACATATGATTTTTTTACAATTTTCACAAACAAAAAGTCTAGATTGGTGAGACTGCACTGGACTGCTGCAGACATTGCTGTTTACAAAACTAAATCGATCAAATCAACTCAATGACAGTCGACAAATGAGGCAAAGTTTGTAGTGTTGCCACTAGAAGTCCTAGTTATAAGCAAAAATACCTATGAGACTGGCTTCGTATGTGTGTAACACTTTTATTACCCAGGCGCTTATGGGAGTCCAGTTCTTTTTAAAGGACTGTGAAAAGGATCCATTTATTAATCGCTATAATGATAATAGTTAAATTCATTATGCATCTTACTCTTATATATACTGTTTTATTGGGACTATAATTGTCGAAATTTTTACAAAATCAATTTGTTCTTGCTGTTAATAGAAAAAAACAGTAGCTGATAGTTGTATAACTGCCCGTTCTTTTCGATTATTAATTTTAGCTTAGTAAAACTAGAATAAACTGTTAGTAGCTATTATTATTTATTTATTACGTCTCTGTTTAAAATCATTGATTGACATGGAAGTTTGATTAAATCAAAACCAATAAAGGGTCGAGATTGACACTCAATAACCGGAACGAAAATCTATTTTTGTTTCCGCCAGCGTCACAGCGAAACATGCTAAATGCGGCATAAGGGGCTAAAAATATAATCTGTATTTATACCTGGGTTCACCTATCCTGTATTTCAATATGTGATATTCATAATAAACGACTACGTTTATCTGTATTCACACAGACAATAACATTGTCATTCTATATTCAATTAAAGGCAAGAAAGTTTATGTCTTGATGTATTTCGGCATATTTACAGATAAAAACATTGAAGCCGACAGCATCAAAACTTTGAAGTCATTTGTTAAACTGATTATAGACAGACGCTCGCAACTTCCAACATAAGAGGGAATTGTTTTAGTGTAATTAAATGTTCTATAGTAGCAGAATAATGAGTTATACAATCATGTTAGCCTTACTTTTAAAAATGACATAAACACATTACATCCATAGCTACAGCAGATTCGAAAATGTTTGAATTTACCTTTCGAGCCAGTAATTATTTCTCCCTTTATTCTATTTGAACAACCTTTATATGGACACAAATAATTGTTTTTTAAACGTAGTACTTTAAATCCTAGACTAATTTCTGAATTTGCCGTTGAATAATAATATTAATATCATAACTATAATTTTAGGTGATTCACTTCCATCCCCGTTTTTCCCTCCCGTGTCGGCGCATGGCGACTCCGCCCAAACCTACAGTAACCAGCCGAACAGTCTGCCACCCAACGTTGGTACGCCGCAGCAACCAGCGCCTCAGCATCCGATCCTCCCACCGCCTTATCCCAATCCGCCCTCAGGGGCGTCTCCTCAGCCGCCCATGAACCGCCACCAACTATTGCAACAGCAATTGTTGCAGAACCCACATTTTGCCGCTGCCAGAGATAGTACTGCCAATAGTCCTCCTTCTGGTAAGTAGTTATGATTTTTTACAGCTCGTATAGGAATTGAAATATTTTCTCACCGTGGAGGTGTGTTAATCGAAACGCTACAAACTATTGAGGATTAAAAAAAAAAGATTTGGGAAAAATCAGTAGTAGTTAATTTTTTTTACAAAATTTAGTTTATCATCAGCCCAGCCACGTAAGGGAGGATCCTAGTGCGCCGCCCTTCTAGAAAAAAATTATAAACGTACAATTTCTGTTTATAATTAATGTTTAGTTTTACTATAAATAAATTAGATAAATATATACTCGTGCATATATTTATTATATTCATCGTACTAGACCGTTGAAATATTTGTCTTTTGATCTGCGGCGGTACTCTCGAAAATCCGCCTGTGGACGGTGAAGCCTGGAATATTCAACCTACGTCTCGGTTGCCATGAAAATACGACGACTCTACGTATGTTGGGACTCCCTCATATTCGCCCATCAGCTAATGTCCACCTTCACGTTAAAAACAATAAATAATTAGGCCTGTTTATAGACAGTAAAGACACAAAAATTAAAATTATAATTTTCTCGTAATTATTTAGTTTTTTTACGAATTAGTAGTTATTAAGTTTTACAAAATTAGCGTTTGAATTTTAAAAACTGGTGTTTAGCACAAAAACTCGTTTTAAGAAATAATGGACGTCCAACGCCAACACTAAACATGTAAGGGAAGATAAAGTGTAATAGTAAGCAATCGTTTACCTGCAAGTTTGACAATAGCTATTGAGCATTAAGAGTGCAAAGTGATACATTGCCGCTCTGAGCGAGAAGTATGACTGCACTCGAATTACACACAAGATTTTTTCTACACCCGCAGATTTTACAAAAATATTTGGTAAAAATTAATGATTATCGATAACCTCAAATTTGACAGTTTAAAAACACACACAACTGTCAAAAACAACAGTTAAAAACAGTTTTTCTATTATAGTTTCCATTGTAACTCGGTGAGCAACAAAGTAAGAAAACGCTTGCTCCGCGGAAAAGTACAACTTTGCGTTTTTTTTTTAAAGCGCAAACATGGTAGAGATCGAACGCTGTAAGAACAACACCGATACGTCACGGTCTCATATGCAAGGAAGTTTAAAGGTGTATGGAAGGCCAATACTTTAGAACAAAATTTTCCAGGCGTGCAGGGCAGCGGGAATAGGGGGTTGGCCCCCGGGTTTGGAATGAATGGTAGGACTCCATAATTCTTTGTTACGATCTATAAAGTTGTCATCATCAAATGTCAAATTCAAGCATTCACTGTTTTTTTTTTTTATTTTTGGCACAAAATTGTTGGTTATTAAACGATACTACTATAGAATATTTAAAATTATTATGTAATATTGGATTTTATATCATCTGATATAATATGGAAAAAGCCTTCTATTTAAATGGTCGATATTTTTAGGTTTTGTATCTTTCCAAAAATCTTTGTAAATAAATAAAAACAAGATTTTTTTAAAATAAATTTCAAACATTGTATGATAGTTTCATGTACTTATCACCAATTTTGTGATAAAGAAGGGCAAGATAGTGTAAATGAGTTTAATCTAATCCTAAGATTTTGGTTGTACATTAAAAAGAAAAAATTTTATAACTGTTTTTTGGCATTTACTTTTCACTAATAACAAACATTCTGAACATAATAACAATGGTTAAAAATGTTTAGTAACCTTTGTTATCTAGGTATCCATTTAACAGTATCCGTTAAATTTATTGTCTACAGTATGTCAAGCTTAAAAGTTGATAATGTAAGTTTAAAACCAAAAATCTAATTTTTTCTTTAAAAAAATACAGAAAAAGCAAAAAGGGACTTTAGCACAAAATTGTACTTTCTTTCATTCAATTAGAGGGACCTGTATATATAAAAATTTGCCTGGTCTGTCCAGTAATTAATAATTTTGATCCTTTAAAAGAATGTACTAAATTATTAAATCAAATAAAATAACCTAAATGTAAACCTTATTTCTTTTTAATAATCCACAGAAATAACAAACATTGTGGAAATCATCTAAAAGATAGTTGGGTTGCCTTACTTTTCTCACTGCTATTTCCTATGAAATTTTCATTATTTTTTATTCATAATTGATATATTATTATTTTTGGTTACCTAACGTTACGTCTCTATAAGAAGAAAAAATTTTTAAATTTTTAAGAAATTTCCCCAAAAAAAAACCCCCGGGATGTTACCCCTTGGATTTGCAAGACAAAACCATAAACCCCCTAATCATTTTTTTACGATATTAAATTTAAAAAAATAAACAAAAATTTTTTAGTCACAATTTAATAAATACTAATCACAAAAAAAAAAGGGGTTTTTTTTAATCCAAAAACTTCTGCAATCACAAAATATAGGTACTCCACAAAGAAAAAAAAATGGGCAAAGGGGGACAAACCACAACAAAAAAAGACGAATGATAAGACGACGACGGTTGAGATACAGCGCGGATATATTTCATACGCGCCGGCCCCTTTTCACCAAAAACCTTAAAAAACCCAAGACCATTACGGCTCTCAAAAAGTATAATGTTTCCCCCAACTACCTGATTTATTAGTGTGAAGTAGGAACACATTAAATTTTTTAGTGGAATTTTTTTTGCGCAAATCGGCGGGGGGCCCAAATTGACATTTTTTCTACTGAGCTGGTTTTTTTTGGGTCAATGGGGCCCTACCTTGGGGGGAATACACCTTTGAATTCCCCTTTCCAAGGGGAAAATGATATAAAACCGTGACTTTTGGTGTTGTTCTAACAGCGTTCGATCTCTATTTTTTGCTTGGTTGGGAAAAAAAAATATTTATGAGAAAATTTGGGGATTTGTGGATGTAAAGGCAAAATTCTTTTTCTGTTTTGTCTTTTTATTATTTGAGGAATAGGTATAATAGATTGGATTTAAAACGGTGTCAGGGGATAAAAAACTTTTTTTCTTCAAAAAAAAAGCATGAAAATATTCCAAAACATAAAGACAATGTAAATTGTTCAAGTTTTAAAAATATTGATTACTTTTCAAAAACCAAAACCCCTGAATACTATACTTCTTTACATTTGGGGAAAAAGGTATGATTAGTGACATATCGAACTTTAACTCGGATTTTAAAAAAAAAAGTAATTTGGGGTTTATTGCTGAGAAGAACAGAAGAATAGACGTTTATTTTAAAAATAGTCCAGGTTTATATTTTTTTATATTAAAACCCCCGATTATATTTTTTTTTTGGTTTAAAATATAAAAAAGGGGACATACCTACCTAAAGGTATAGGACAGGGTTCCCCCAAAGGAGATTTTCTGGAAACCAAAAAAAAGGGTTTTTTAAATGGGGGGAAAGTTGCCTTTAACTGATAAAATGCCCCTTTTAAAAGGTCAAGAATATCGAATTTTTCCGTAAATTAAAAAAAAAAAAAAACAATATTCGCCATTTTTTTTTTCCTTTTTTTATTTATTTATGAAATTGAATAGATATAAAAAAAAAAATTTTTAAATTTTCCCCATTGCTTTTTTCCTGTTTTTAAGAATTGTTAAATTACGCACCAAGTTTTGTCTTTGAGTTGCCATTTTGGTTTTAAAAGAGCTTAAGCCCCAAAACCAATGATGTATCTTACTTTTAAAAAAAATCATATTAATGACATAATTCTATTCCATAAGAAATCATGTGTAAGAGAGAGACAGGTAATCATTTTTTGAAAAAACCTTTAAAAAATTTTTTTAAAAAATAAGTGTGATCATCATTGGTTGTGGGAACCAAAGCCAAAAAATCCGTAATCAAAATAAGACCGTTTTAAAAAAACATAAGTGGATGATGGCAGCTCAATGACGAAACGTCGGTGTAAAAAATCTAATAAAATAACACTGTCCTATAGAAAAAAAAAGGCAAGGAAAAAATGTGAAATTTATTTTGTTACATATCTTCAAATGAGTCATAAAAAAAAAAAAATTAAAAATAAAGTCTTGGAAAATTTTTTTAAACTTTTAAACCTTTAAGGGGATTTTGATCAGATGAAACCAAAAACCATTTGCCCTTTCCACCTTTTCAGGTTTCCGAGCCCCCTTGATGAGGCTTAAATTTGGGACGCCCTGTACAATATAATTTTTTTTTTGCTTTTGAATTTGGGGCCCCCCCTGTTTTTCATTTAACCCCAAGAAAACAAGGCAAAAAAACCTGATTGCCCATTTTTTTTCGTGCAAATAAAAAAAAAAAAAGGGGCCGACATTGGTGACCAAATTTTTATATCTTTTTTTTTAATTTGATTATTTATTTTATTTTATTTATTTAAAATTCCCAAAAACCAAAACCATACAGTTTACTAGGGGGAATATAATAGAAAATTTTTATTAAAAAAAGAAGTACACATTTTAAATTTTGGGGGAACCCCGCTTAGTTTTTTAACCGGGGCAAAAAAAAAGTGGCCTCATGTTCCCCCCCAAAAATAAATTTTACGTGTAAATAACGAAATTCGCTTCCCTTTTAAGACTTTGAAAACCCTTGAAAATTTCCCCTTCTTTTCATTCTCATTTTTTTTCCTTAATTTAAAAAGGGAAAAATTAGTTCTACATGAAGTAACTAACTAGCGCTTGTAAAATTTTGAGTCAATTGAAAAATCTTTTTTTAAAACTAAAGAAGCAATGCAAAAAACTCCGTCATAAAAGGAATTAATTTAAAAAAAAGGAAAAAAATGGGGGTTTTTCCCCCTGGAAACGGGTCATGGAATATAAGACGAAAAAAATTTTTTTTTATGTTGAAGAAAATTTTGTTTAT
Source organism: Listronotus oregonensis (assembly GCA_019359885.1). Taxonomy (NCBI): domain Eukaryota; kingdom Metazoa; phylum Arthropoda; class Insecta; order Coleoptera; family Curculionidae; genus Listronotus; species Listronotus oregonensis. The sequence continues at coordinate 12,927 of JAHBCN010003411.1, read as the reverse complement.
AAATATGATACAATGTGTTAGTGCTTTTTTTCCAATTATTAAATATTTTTGCTATACAAGAAAATTTTAAAATTTTAAAAATTTTTGATATGGGGAAAAAAATTTTTTAAATTTTTTTTTAAGGGGGCTGCAAAGGGGGGCTAGCATAATGGGGATTATCAATGGACCGAACGGGTCTTCCCCAAAGGGGAAACAACAATGCTAAGAGGCTTTTTTAACGGGGGAAAAATTTCCCCCAAAAAAGGGGATCCAGGATACAAAAATTAAAAGGGGTTTTAAAAAGGGGGGAAAATCTTTTGGCTAAAAAAGGGAAATTTTAGGTTTTTCGACGTTGCTGTGGTTATTTAAATTTTTAATATGTTTTTTGATCTTGCCCCAAAGGTAACCCCAAAAAATTAAATGGTTCTTTTTCCCCGGGGCCTTGACCGCTTATAAGTATGGGGGTGAGAATTAGTAGATTTTTTTTGATAAAAATAAATTGGGGTTTTTTAGATTTTTAAACGGGGAAAAATTTTAATGCCCCAATCCAAATTAATTTAAAGTTTCTATAAAATAGATATTTGCTTTTTCCCCGGGCTTTTTCCCCCGTCAGGTTTTTAAAAAAAAAGTTGAAAAACCTGAATATTAAAAAAAAAGAGTACTACCCCCAAAAAAACTTTTCTATAAAATAATATCTGCATTACCTTGGCTTCTACCCCGTCAGGTTTAAATACTGACAATGATTAAAAAAAATGAATTTAAAAAAAAACTATCCCCAGCAAAACTACAATTTTATATTAATTGCAGAAGAAAAAAGATCGTTGAAGTGAAGTAGAAGTAATGGTTTGGGGTTTTGCAGTCCTGGACCCTGAGATCCCCCGAATAAGTGACCGCTAGATGATTGACCATCTAAAAATAACCGATATATCTATTAGCAAGGAAACTGGGGCAAAAAACAGAGTTGGGGTGGAAAACTGTAAAGAAAGTTTGGTTTTAAAACGTGTCGCGCCGGATCTTGTCAAAAACTTTAAATACATTATTTATGACAGTGGCCGCCAAAAGTTGGTCACATATGGAAAAAGTATTGAAACTTTTTAAATTTTTTTTTTACCCATTCTGCTTATCCAGTAATCTAAAAATTGATATTGACATTCGACATATGGGTCGGTTGAGGAAATATTTATAAAAATTATAAATTTAAAAGTTAGGAAGGGCAGACATCTAAAAAAGTTATTTGAAACAGTTGTTTAGAATTTGATTTTAAGTCGATGGCAAACTTTGAAATAAAAATTTTGAAAAAAAAAAAAAACTTTTTGGAAAACCTTTCTAGTTAAAAAATTCAACTTTTTGTTTATAATGGATTTGCTAACTATAAAGTGACTAACCGATTTGATAATTTATAATTTTTGTATATTTTTCCACATTAAAAATCTGCTATATCATTTCTGTATCAATATGAGCTTAAATTACTGAGGTGTGTTTTAAGGTTGAGGAAAAATTTAAAAAAGATACTGCTAGAAACTGTTAATGTTTTTAATATTTTATAAAAATGTTGTTTCCTGTAAAAGGACCTAATCTTTTTTTGATTGTAAAATTTTTAGTATATCTTTTAAAAAAAACAGGTTTAACATTAGAGCAAGAAAATCCTTTTAAATATTCTCGTTTTAAATGTGAAGGAACTAACAAAAATTATAAATTAAGAAATAAAGCAAAAGGGTTTTTTGTAATTCAATTTAAAAAATTAACAAAAAATTTTTATTTTTTTGAATATGTATTTAAAAGTTTGCACATCGACTTAAAATTAAACTAAACAGTTTTTTAAATAACTTTTTAAGTATTATGCCAACTAACCCCCAATATTTAATTAAATTTTCGTAATTATTTTTTTTCCCCAACTTCATAAGTCGAATGTCAATTTCATTTTTTGAGTTTCGGATAAGGGAACGATTGCCAAAAAAGTTGTTTAATACTTTTAAGTAAAAAAAAACATATGTGTCCAATTTTTTGGCGGTACGCCATTCTTTGGTCAGTTCTCTGAAGATGCAAAATACATAATGTAAGGAAAGGGTGTTTCAAATTTAGTTTGAATATATAAATATTTCTTTTAAAAAGATTTATACTCAAAAGGAGTAAATAATAATCGGACATTTAAAATTGCAACTTGCATATTATTAGAGTTGTTTTATGACCTTTTATTACAAACACGAGAACGACATAATATAAACGCTCGTTATTGTTACTGCGGCAAAGGTCAGACCTTAAATATCGGCATTATACAATCAAAAGATTAGAGATGTATTTTTTAGAAATGAGATTTGAAAATTTAGACGATGCGATGTTATCATTAAATTTTTTTGAAATAATTTTCCCTTATCATAAACCATAAAAAATTTATAATACCTTTTAATCTTAGAAACCCGAAAATATACCAAATAAAGCTTTGCCCCCTCGGCATTCAACAGCGCATGGGAGCAAGAAAGCGTCAAAAGCCTAATCCCTTTTCTCTTGCTCTGCATGCTAATTGGTTGGCCGTGCCGACACCCAGCACACTGAGCAAGAGCGAAAGGGATAGGTTTTAACTCTTTCTCCCCTCCATGGCAAAGCGGCAAGGCTTGCGTCGCACGGCTCTCAATTGCTTGCTCGACACCGTCCTTAGTTCACCTATCTTCACCGCAAAATAATAAACATGAAACAAAAAGAAGTTTTTCCTCAAATCGAATCTATAAATTTTTTCATATGTATGTTTGTCAAAGCAAACGATTACTTATTTAATTGTACTTTGCCTCCATTTTCACAATGTTTAGTGTTGGAGTTAGAGTTTATTATTTTTTAAATTGAGTTTTGTTCTAAACTAGGCGAGGTAAACACATGTTTTTCAAATTCACACACTTATTTTGTCAAACTAAAAGACTACTGGTTCTAAAAAAAACTAAATATTCACGAGGAAAAAAAATGATTTGAATTTTATGTCTTTAGTGTCTATAAAAAGGCTTGATTAGTTATTGTTTTTAAGGGGCCAAGGTGAGAATAAACACATTGCTTGGGCGAATATAAAGGAGTCCCAAAACAAGTCGCGGCTTCGTCGTGTTGTCATGGCAACCCCAACCTCTTTTTAAGCTTTACCGCAGGCAGATTTTTCGATTCCAGTCAAGGATCAAAAGTAAATTTATTTATCGCTCTAGTACGAGGGGGCGATGAACTTACAGATTTCGTGCAGAATAATTTGTTTTAAATATTTGTTTTCTTTTAAATTTACACATATCCGTCACTTTCTTTAGATATATTTATTTACAAATAATCCAAATAATCCATTTTCCGAGTTATTACATATCAACATAAATAACATTTTAATAACAAATACAATTTGAGCAAAACCGATTTAACAGAAAATTTTACACAGGAAAAAGACACCAATAAGTAAATCTTGAAATTATGCATAAAACAAGCAAGTTATTGTTATAAAATTTTACTATTGCATAAGTTTTGGTAGTAGTATATTACATACCCAGGTGGAAAGTGTTTTATTTCTTGAGAGATGCGTTAGTAGACCGAGGCGCAGCCAAGGTCCAATATACTTTCGAGACAGACTAAACTTTCCACCGAGGTTTTATACATTTTATTTACAACCACTTTATTTATTTCCCATTTTTTTTAAATTGAAATTATAAAAATTGATCCGTAATAATTTTATTAAGGGCCGGCTTCCAAAATTTTATCGTTGTAAAGGTAACGGGTTGTCAAAGTATCAATACATACAGTTTAAGATAGACGTTTTAAAGTTGAATAGTAATTTGTTTTAATTTCGTTAATCCAAAAAAAAAAAAATGTTATCTGATGAGGAATTTGAGATTGCTGCTACTCCACCAAAAATTCGAGAATATTATTAATATTATTAGAATATATGTTCGTGTGTCACTATACCATTTTAAAATATCAATATTCAATGAAATTACAAAAAAAAATTACTTTTCAACCGGTTGGAAAGTGAGCACTTTCCACCCGGGTGGAAAGTAGAAGGCAATAAACGTCAACTTTCCACCTTTCAAAGATGGGGAAATGTCATTATTACATGCATGGTTGTAAATAATAGTAATTTACTGTTACATCTATCTAAAAACATTTGCTTTCTGGGATTTATCGTTATACTTAATAAATTTTTTATTTTGTTTTTATACAGGCGAACTAGTATATTTATAAAAATTACAGTTTTTAGGTTACGTGATCAGCCTTTGAGTTTTCTTATTATGATATATAAAAGTTTCTTTTATTTTCAAATTATTTCTCTATTTTTTCTTTGCAATCATTGAATTATTGTAACTGAATTACAGAATATTCTTGTTAGATAGAAAAACGCTAGTGCGACCCTTTTCGTTTATTTCTCCTTTGTTTTCTTATTTTTCTTTTTCAATTTTTCATTATTAAGTTTTGCAAGAAAAATCGGAGACTGTTCAGTTTCACGATTTATCAACGTTAATTTTTGTCCGTTTATTATGTGTTTCAGCAAAAAAAATTTTAGTGCCAAAAAGTTATCTTTAAAGGTCCATTTTTTGTGTTATTTCTTCTTTAAAGTCCATTTTTCTAAAATTGATTGGAACGCCAAATTTGCTCCGATTTTGGGATTATAAGTCGATCTTCATACACGAACCGTGTACTGGTGCAGAAACATTAGGCTAATTGGAAGACCTTATAGATACAACCAGTGAAGCACACAAACAAGCCTCAGGTTAGAGAATAAATTTTAGGCACAAATGGGTTGTGTATTTTCTATAATATCTTGATTTAATTAAAGCAAGGAAAACTTAATATTTTATATGATTAAAATACAGCGATTTGGTTTTAATGTGGACATTTTAGTTTATGCTGTCCATAAAACTTTTTTGATTGGGGCCAGTACCGTTTCCTTTTTTTCCTTTTTTTATTGTTTTGGGTGCCAATTGTCTGCAGCTTTAGAAATTGCCCCAAAACACTCTGCAAGCACTACTGGAGCGGGATTAAATCCCATTCACCCTCGGAAGACAAAGGAAGGATACTTCCGCTTCATTCAAAGACAAGTTTTTCCAAAAAAAAAACGGAAACTGTTAAAAGAGTTATTTACTTTTTTAATGTACCGGATGCAAATTGAAAAATGAATTAGAATTTACAATTCTGAAGTTATTTTATAATAATAAAAAAGTCAAAACACACGAGCTACCTAATGCGCTAAGTAATGAATACCATTCTCAACCAAACCCATGAACACACTGAATTCGTAAAGGTAACGCGGGATAAGTTGGAACATTTTTAAAGGTATCTTGCTTTTTCTTCTCTGGGTAGCAGCAAGACTTTTGATTTAATCTTGTGTGACTTCTTTGTACTTTGTTTCTTGCGTTCATACTGACACAATATATAGACTATAAAATTGCCTGTTTGGCTTTTGTTTTTAAACCCAAATTTATTATAAACCTCCAGGCTGGAAAAAAGAAAATTGGAAATATAGCAAACACAACCACACCTTTTTTCACTAGAAAACCTATAAGAATGACAATTTACACGAAAATGTGGTTGTTAGCTTTGTAATGTAAAAAGTTGTGTAATTTAGTATATTCTTGACATAATGGTGAGTGAGGTCTGTTTTTAATAAATTTAGGTCGCAGTAATTAAAAAGTTACTCTTGGAAAATAACACCTATTTTTTAATGTTATACTAATTTTTATCTTTTTATTTTAATATTATGGATTTTAAAATAGTGTACATATAAAAATACATTGTAAAAAGTAAAATTAAATTATTCTTTACAATAAATTAGGGTGCCCTAAAAATTTTCGATATAAAACGTATATGGAATTAGGCAAAATTAAAGTTATGTTATTAGAATTGGGATGAACTAGTTAATGTTAATCATGCTTAAATTTTACTAGTATGTTATATTAAAAAAAAAATGTTTAAAAAATCTTATGTAATATTTTGTACTACAATGTTGTTTGAAAATAACATTTTTCGGATGACAAGTAGTCCTAGAAAAGTAGAAACAATAATTAAAAATCTATGCTTGCCTACCAACCAAATTATTTTATCTTTTTGAAATTGAACAAAAAAAAAAGTTTAGGTGAAAATTGGAGACCGCTTTTAACGGTTATTGTCGTCTTTTTGGGGGAACTTTTTTAGATCTGTTCGATCATTAAACAAAAATTTTCACATTTTTACAATTCCCTATTTATATTATTCTTTAATTATAAAAATGCTCATAATGCTAATTAATGTTCTTACTATAAACAGTTGTACTTCGTAGTTTAGGTTATTCAGTTTCGAAATGTACTAATCCTACGAAACTCCAGTCACAAGTTCATATAAAAATACAGTAAAAGGAAACAAAGTTATTTGTTTCATTTATCGGCTCGTGAGGGAGAGCTCTGGGGCACGGCTCTCCCCGAAAAAAATCTTTAATTTTTATATTTACTATGAATAAATAAAATAAATGTATTCCCAACATATATATATATATATATATTTTTATATATATATATATATATATATATATATATATATATATAAAATATATATATATATATATATATATATATATATATATATATATATATATATATATATATATATATATATATATATATATATATATATATATATATATATATATATATATATATATATATATATATATATATATATATATATATATATATATATATATATATATATATATAAAAACATATATACATATATATAAGATTTTTTAAACATTTTTTTTTAATATAACATACTAGTAACATTTAAGCATGATTAACATTAACTGGTTCATCCCAATTCAAATAACATAACTTTAATTTTGCCTAATTCCATATACGTTTTATATCGAAAATTTTTAGGGCACCCTAATTTATTGTAAAGAATAATTTAAGTTTATTTTTTACAATGTATTTTTATATGTACACTATTTTAAAATCCATAATATTAAAATAAAAAGATAAAAATTAGTATACACATTAAAAAATAGGTGTTATTTTCGCAGAGTAACTTTTTAATTACTGCTTTGACCTAAATTTATTAAAAACAGACCTCATTCACCATTATGTCAAGAATATACTAAATTACACAACTTTTTACTACTACAAAGCTAACAACCTACATTTTACAGTCGTAAATTGTCATTCTTATAGGATTTTCTAGTGTAAAGTGTGGTTGTGTTTGCTATATTTCCAATTTTACTTATTTGTACCAGCCTGGACGTTTATAATAGGAAATTTCAGGTTGTAAAAACAAAAAGCCAAACAGGCAATTTTATAGTCTGTATACTGTGTCAGTATGAACGCAAGAAACAAAGTACAAAGAAGTCACACAAGATTAAATCAAAAGTCTTGTGCTACCCGAAGAAAAAGCAAGATACCTTTAAAAATGTTCCAACTTATCCCGCGTTACCTTTACGAATTCAGTGTGTTCATGGGTTTGGTTGAGAATGGTATTCATTACTTAGCGCATTAGGTAGCTCGTGTGTTTTGACTTTTTTATTTTTATAAAATAACTTAGAATTGTAAATTCTAATTCATTTTTCAATTTGCATCCGGTACATTAAAAAAGTAAATAACTCTTTTAACAGTGGGGTTTTTTTTTTGGAAAAACTTGTCTTTCAATGGCGCGGAAGTATCCTTCCTTTGTCTCCCGAGGGGGATGGGATTTAATCCCGCTCCAGTAGTGCTTGCAGAGTGTTTTGGGGCAATTTCTTAAGCTGCAGACAATTGGCACCCAAATCATGTAAAAAAAAAGGAAAAAAAGGAAACGGTACTGGCCCCAATCAAAAAAGTTTTATGGACAGCATAAACTAAAATGTCCACATTAAAACCAAATCGCTGTATTTTAATCATATAAAATATTAAGTTTTCCTTGTTTTAATTAAATCAAGATATTATAGAAAATACACAACCTATTTGTGCCTGAAATTTATTCTCTAACCTGAGGCTTGTTTGTGTGCTTCACTGGTTGTATCTATAAGGTCTTCTAATTAGCCTAATGTTTCTGCACCAGTACACGGTTCGTGTATGCAAGATCGACTTATAATCCAACTAAAATCGGGGCAATATATTGAACGTTCAAATCAATTTTAGAAAATGGGCTCTAAAGAATAAGTAACACAAAAAAATGGATCTAAAGATAACTTTTGGCACTAAAATATTTTTTTTTTGCTGAAACACATAATAAACGGACAGAAAATTCAACGTTGATAAATCGTGAAACTGTAACAGTCTCCGATTTTCTCTTGCAAACTTAATAATGACAAATTGAGAAAGAAAAAATAAGAAAACAGAGCAGAAATAAACTAAAAGGGTCGGACAAGCGTTTTTCTATCTAATAAGAATATTCTGTAATTCAGTTACAATAATTCAATGATTGCAAATAAAAAATAGAGAAATAATTTGAAAATAAAAAGAAACTTTTATATATCAAAATAAGAAAACTCAAAACCTGATCACGTAACTTAAAAACTGTAATTTTTATAAATATACTAGTTCGTCTGTATAAATAAAATAAATGTATTCCCATACATATATATATATATATATATATATATATATATATATATATATATATATATATATATATATATATATATATATATATATATATATATATATATATATATATATATATATATATATATATATATATATATATATATATATATATATATATATATTTTATATATATATATATATTTTATATATATTTTTATTTTATATATATATATATATATATATATATATATATATATATATATATATATATATAAAATATATATAAATTTCATTATTGTACCTTCCCTTAATTAAATAGGTAATAAAGTTATTAGCAATAGTTGAAATAAACATGACTGTGAGGAATAAAGTCCCAATATTCAAGAAAGGTGGTCTGGATTAAATAAAGCCATTTTAGATAAGTTTATTAATTTTATACCGATAAAACCGCAGTTATTTTTTTTTAATTACTCTGTTGTCGGCAAAGTTTACTAAAAAAGGCAGAATTAAGGTTTATGATAATTTTATGATTCTAACCATTTCGTTGAGCTTTTAACTGTTTCTGAAGAGATTTTTACATACTAGGTTTTATTGTCGAATTCTTTTTATTTAGTAGAAAAGTAACAAGAGTGTTTTTTAAACTATAAACTAGAGATGGCAAATACGGAATAAAACATAGTTTGTTGCACAGATCTGTGTTACTTTTCCACTAAATATAACACAGGTACGAATGTTTTGTTTTTAAGTTGTAAGGTATAGTAATTCGTCCCTCTAATCAGAACTAGCATATTTTGTTAGTTTTCTGCCAAAGATATTACTTAATTATATGATATATTAAATTGTTTTTGATGCAGGTTTGGATTGCACAAAATATATCTCATAATATTAAAAATTTAAATTACAGAGAATTCTGTGTTCAACAATTCCGTAATTTTTCGTGCAGAACTATCCTAGAGTATGACAGTGAAACTATGTCATAAGTCATAAGTGGACAAGGCTGGTTCTGATTTAAAGGTTAACTTATAACTTAACGTTCCCGTTTCCGCTGACGTTTTCTTTGCCAAGTAAAACTTATGTCGTTTAATGTAACCATTCACAAACGACGCTCCCTGTGCTGGTCGCAGTTTAGTTGCTGTTCCGTGGCGTTTGAACGGATATATTCTCCATCCGCATTATTTAATGGTCTGGTATAAATGTGAAGAACTTGTTTACCTGAATGTGAAGAACTTGTTTATCTGTGGTACCCCAACCCCCTAAAAAAATTTGTAACAATAAATTCCGAAAAATACATTTTTTCTTTATTACATCTAATGTCATACATCTTTTTTTTGCCTCACAATCGGGCGACAGCATACAAGGTAATTTAAACCACTAACCATTAGGATCTCGGAAACTAAAGGAGATACAAAGATGATTAATGGCTAACAATATGACGTTCGTTTAGAAAGGTTTAAAATCCTGAGTCTTTCCAGAGATATCCGAGAAAAAACGAAATTTCGGAAAAGCGTTTTATTTTTTTTCTGGCCTTATTTTAAAACAAATTTTAAAACAAATTGCACATTTTCAATGCACTTTTTCTGCGCATTTGACAGTGCTTTCAGATTTTACTTCCGACGTTTCGTCACTCGGGCACTATCATCCACTTTATTTTTTCTCATGGGAGGCATATTGGATTATTAAATAGTGCTCTTTATTCTGATTTCAACCCTATTTATTTTCAAAAAATAAATATCTTCTCAGTTCTTTTTTTTTTGTAAAAAGACAATGTGGGCACATATATTTAGTAAAAATTATTTATTTTAATAAAAGAAAGCAAAAAATATTATTAAAACTCTACTACACATTTGACAGAAACATTTACCAAATTTTAAAATAAATATGTTAATTTTTGCTAGTCACGAATAAAAGTGCTTGTCAAATGGATAAGTATCCTCATTAGCAATTATACCCAACAATACAATTATTAGCCCCGTCACTGTTTAACTGGACCCCACCCTAGTTGACAACACACACGCGTGATCTTTATTTGTTTTTTTTTTACATTTTATATTTTATATTTGTTAAAATTTATAATAAATTTTAAATAAGTACAGCTGTCTTTAGTAATATTGGTAGCTTTATTGCTAATAATACTAATAGACCAAGAACGAACCATCGCATCGTACCATCGATGGTCAGGTTTCGATGTTGCCATCGATGTTTGGCTTCGATGTCGCATCCCTAATATGTAGCTAGTAGGCTTGAATAAATTTGCTAAGAAGTTTTTCTCTTCGTCAATAGTGTTTAGCGATGCCTTATGGGCCCTGCAAGTGATGAATAGTTTCTCGGGTCCTAAAATCGCTTGAAATATATACATATTTCTAAACACATTTGCGGTGTGTTCTTACAGATTCTTTCAAATTTGTAATACAGTTTTAACATATATTTTTAAACTTAAACTACTATTTTTTAAAAAAAAAAAAAAAAAAGGGGGAAAAAATTCCTGGAACAAACCAACTAAGACGATATTTATTTTTATTTATTTATTTATTTATTTTTTTGAAATAAATGTGGCTATAAGCCTTTAAAGTATCGGATTAAGAAGCACTATTTACCCAAAAATCCAATATGGCGCCCATAAAAAAAAAAAAGTTAATGATGGTGGCCGAGTGAAGAAACTCGGATTTAAAATCTGACAGCACCATAAAATTGTGTGGAAAATGTGGCAATGTTAATCGGTTTTAAAATTTTGAAAAAGGGAGAGAAAAAATAAAAACTTTTTTTTAAATTTCAGCTTTTCTCGGATATCTCCGGAAATTCTTGGTTTAAAAAAAATTAAACGTCATATTGTTAGTCTCATTAATGCGCAACTTTGCCTCAAGTAAGCTATCTTAGGGGACTTGACGAAATACATACCGTAATTTAGGATAAAGAGATTACGGACAAAATTGTAATGGCGGGTTTGAGCTAGGCCAAGTTTTATCTTTTGATGTTGGTCGTTTACTGATCTTCGTGACTGACCAATAAGATTGCTTCTTTAAGTCATGGGCAGCAGTTAAATTTAACAGGAGTCAGCAGGAGCAGCACAATAATTTTAAGGCCTTATTTTCTGAGGTTTAAACAATTTTTAATAAAGATAAGTATAAAGGGTTTAGTGACAAGTGACAGTACTGGCAGTGACAGTTAAACGGTAGCAACGTCTATAAATTAAACAATTTTCGAACTGCAGCGGTAACGGTAACAGTACAACAACACCACCAAGTACAACAACACCACCATAATAGCAACGGTAACAAAACGTCACGTTTATAAATTGTCACATTATATGTCTACCTACACCTCCAAAATTTCCCGCCGTGCAGCGTCAATACAGAGTTTTAAGACTTGATTCTAAAACTTGCATTTATCCTTATACTAAATATTTTAAATATAAGAATGTTAATAAACACAAGTATTCACAAGAAATTAAAAAATAATAAAGTTATTGACGTTCTACCGCACTTATTGATTTCGTACCTCGTCAATTTCAAAAATTGCCTTACTTGGCAACTATGCGTGTTTAGTTTGCAACATAAACCGGGTCTTGGAAAAAAACGATTTTTTTGCTATGAACAAAAAAAGGGTTTCTTTTGTTATTGTTGTCGCTGGTGTGTTGGGAAAACAAAAATAACAAGGCATAATAAGAAAGCTTCGAAAGTAATTATTTGGGCTATTAAAAATGACGGGCCAAATATCGTGCTTACCCAAATATTAAAGAAAATTAAAAACTGGAGAAATAATATTAGCAAAAAAAGAAAAATAATTGGACAAGCGTATTTATAAATTAATTTATTTGAAATGTTTTCACCGAAATAAATCCCACCAGATCAGTTAGACAGCATTGAAGCTATCGAGTAAACTTTTTATTTGTAACAAAATTCGAGGGTCGTTTAGTAAGTCCCAAGAAAATCAAAGGGATCCTCTCTTAGCATCGAAAATGATTCGATGTTAAAAAGTATCATTACTTATTAGACAGCTGTCAAAGGTTTAGATAAATCCATCACGTGGTTAATCCTTTGTCGTTTGAAGCACGAGACTTTTGTTTATTTAAAAAAATGGAAAAAGTGAGTTCAAGTGGTGATTAAACACTTGTATTTAAAAGCTTAATCCCCTAGATAAAAACTAACTTGAAGTTCATGGTCATAGGGTCTTTTTTTCAACTCTTTTCAATTATATAAATGAATTCAAACGTAGCCTTAAATCCAGAAACAATGAACATCGTTCGCGACATCCAGTGGAAGTGGCTACTCCCGAAATGATTGACAAAATACACGATACGATTTTAGCTGATGGACGAATACAAGTTGTAATAAAGTTAAGGCCACAGGCTTGTCGCATAGTAGAGTGTTTTGAAATTTTAATAAAAAAAATTGGGTGTAAGGAAATTTTCGACAAGATGGCTGCCGCGTTTGTTCTTTGGGGGGAT